>PPHW02000007.1:92604-140597 GCA_003705225.2 Ambrosiozyma vanderkliftii
CCCATCCGTCCCTTTCCCTGCTCTTTCTCTCGTGTAGTGTGATACACAAAATCTCCCTCACCTTATTAATCCGAATAATAATCCGATAGTATTGCGTTTTTATTTTCTCTCCACCCTTTTTTTTTCAAGGATATAAGGATATACATGTATATTATACTAGCTATGTGTATCTAAGGTGTGACAGGTTATATGAGATTTATCTGCTTAAGAGAGAAGCATGTATTGTATGTATCTATTGATTTACCTTTACAATTTAAAGGCGTATGGGAGATGGTCTGCGATGCTCTGATCTGTTAAGTGCAGGAGGCTACTTCATATGGAAAGATGATATATTACTGGTATTTAGGAGAACTATCCTCCTACTATCCGAGTCAGGATATTTTGTTTTCTAGGTTCAAATATTACATTTATGATAAATCCCTTGGGTAATTATGAAGCATATACAATTTGTTGGTAAGTTTATCTATTTTAAAATATCAAAATTTGCAAGGATTTTCGAAATGTTAACAAAACCAGTCACCCATTTTTGTAATATTGTTAGTAACTCACATCTAATTATGCAAGCCTGGATCTCATCTAAAAGATGTATCAAAAACTCTTTGAGGTTCCCCCAACTGATTATTTGAATTGATTACTCTTATTAATAAACGAGATCTTACTTTGGAAATATCACCCCGCAATCTTTTGAAAGATATAGCAAGAAATTGACTGTCGTACTCCCAAAAACTATCCAATGTGTATTCTAAAAGAAAAGATAGTATATACATATATGTATCTATACAGGTTTTTAAAGAGATGGATGATATTACATGTTAAGAAAAAAAATAAAAGGGAAATGTTTTTCTTTTTCAGTAGGGATGTAAAGGGATGTAAAAGTATTTTCAGCGATGATTTGTACTTTTCAACCCTTTCGTATACTTCTATTCGTATCACTTCTTCTCCACGATAGTTTTTAATAAGCAACTAGAACAAACAAGAACCGGTAACCTAGAACCTAAACCATAATTTCATATTAATGTTATAGCATTTCTTTTTGCTTCTCCAGATCTGTAATAACCATTTTAACTGCCCTTTCAGATCGCATATACACTCCCATTTTCGTTCGTATATAAAATCTGTTCCAAAATTGCCATTCAGCAATTCTTTATTTTATTTAAATGATTACTTACCGACCATATTCTTAATAGCTACCTAAATTCTTCTTTACGTCATTGTTTATTTTGGTTTGACTTGTAGGCTACTTATGTAACAGATTAAGTAAGCAATCACTATTCTGTTTTCAGTTTCAATTTTAATTTATTATGCAAAATACACTCAACCCAAGAAAACAGTTCTACATCAATTGAATAGTTTTTACTACTATTAAACCATCTACCATCCACTATAACCTTAATCCATAGAAAATAGAACCGTTGGGTAAAAAAATGAAAAAATGTGAGAGACTGATTAAAAAAAAATTAAATGGAAACAAGCTTTAGAAAAAATGTAATACGACAGAATGGTTTCAGGGAACGATGGAACAAAGTACGAGAGAAAGAAGAATGGATACATGATATATGATTTAATTGATAAGGCAGAACAAAAAATAAACGTAATATATATATATATATATAACACCATACATTAGCCATCCAGATAGAGTAATGACTGCTACCTCATTATAGGTTATCCATAATAAATAAAGATGTTTTAAAAAACTAAACCACTCATTAAATGATACGAGCAGTTATTAGTAACAGTAAGTAGGGCAGTAGTAAAAGACGAAAAAGAAAGCCAGAAAAGAAGAAGAATACGGACACAATTGAAAAATAATATTCTTAAAGGGATCTGAAAACTTCTTCGTTGATTATATAGAACAATCTAATATCCACACGTTCTCATGTTCTCACGTTCTCTACTCTTAATCGTATAATATAATATAATGAATTATCATATATTACTGGCATTCAAGGATTCATTAAAAAGAGAAATAGTTAGTTGAGTTTAGTTGAATTGAGTTGAGTTACTGAGTTAAGTAATAATAATATAATGGTCATGCTGTAATTTTTAAAGGTAAAATTACCTTACGGACCTTACTGTGTGGTGCCCCAAAAACGGTTTGCACCCTTTTCCATTTTTGAGTAATGAGGGGACGAAAAAAAAAAAGGCAAAAAAAAAAGACTCATGTTCTTTTTCTATACAACATTGCCCTTATCCTGTAAGCCCTAGTCTGTGTATTACAAATAGATAGATATTCAGGTATAGAGAGATAATATAGATCTAGATATAAATTAAATTAGAACCAACCATACGTTAATAAGAGGGAATTAATTAATTTAATAGATTAATTCCTAGTTTTTTTTTGCTCGCTTTTCTGGGCATTTAATATTAAATTAAATAATATTTATTTAATTATTTAATTAACTATTATTTAATTTTAGACCGGCGCGTCGATATGGACTTCCATTTAACTTAATAATAGGGTTTCTCTCTCCTCCACCAGTTTAATTTCTCGCGAGAACATACGTGTGTTACAATAGGGGGTTTATTGTTACAGAGAACCCCGTACAAACCTCCAATTGTGTGTTAGTTTTTCTTTCTTTTTGGGTGAAAAAAAAAACAAGAACAACAAACCACACTTAACAATGTGCAAAAACAATAAAATTGCATGAGTGGACAAAGAAAGGAAGATACGAATAGAAGAAAGGAAGGAAGAAAGGAAGAAAGGAATGAATGAATGATAGTCTGATTTTTTTTCTCCTTATATGTTATGGTCCTTTTGGAGTTAAGTTCGTTGTTCCGTTTCCATTTAATTTTTTGTAAGTTTTTACTGAAATGGTAATTCATTTTATTTATTTTTGGTTATACTTATTAACAACCTTAAATATTTAGGGCTACTTAATCTAATAAATTATATTAAGTCCTCCCTTATCTCAATGGTATTACGACACATTTTTATGACAGCTGGTTACCAAATTTAGAAGTAGAGTATGATGATGCATTATGACGTTATGGGTGAGACAGACGGGGATAACACACCAGGGTGAGGGAGACCCCGGCAGGACAGGCCATAAGAAGACGTCATACGGACACCTCACCCATCTCACCCATTTCACCCACCGCAGGCGATTTTCCATCGCGAAACACTGCTCTGTGGCTTTATTATTCCCATTGGGCGTTCGGCAGCCAACATACCACCAACCAGATATACTTTTTAATTCAGCAGTGGAATCGGCGACTGGAGGATATTGTAGAGCTGCGCGGTGGACATTTCACTCAACCGCCTAAATAACGTAGGTGAAAAAAAAAGAGGAACATTTTCCCTTCTCTCTCGCTTATGGTAAAATTAATTAGTTGTTTTAATTACCACAACTAGTTAGTTAGTAGTTCAATTTTGGTTTTAGTTCCCATTTTTTGACTGGGTATGTTAACGACACTATCCAGCAATCCATTCAATCCATTATTAATTAGTTCATACATGTATGTTATCATTTCAACTAATTTCAACTAATTGCTCTTTTTTTTTTTTTGAATTGTGATTTGGTTTGAGAATTAAAGGCGTTTGATTGTTGGGCGGGGGGTTAGACGGAGAGGACCAGGGCGAGGGGTGGAGAGCGGGAACAATACGTATTAGCGTTGTTCTCGTCCCTCAGACCAATATTGATTGATTATTTGAACATTCTAACTGAATATAGCTTTTCCAGTTGAGGCATATTATATATATGATATAATATGCAGTATACATTATAAATATATGGATGATGGATTAGCCAGCCAGCTAGAACTAGAATGATTCTGGATTAACTCTAACAAGACACACGATGCACACTCACACTACTAATCATCTGTAGTCGATGATCAATTACTTAAATAATAACACCTGTACGTATCTATATATACATATGTAACAATGGTACAGTACTAAAAGCTGATAATGACAAAAAAAAACCACAAAAAAAAACGGTTGACTTAGCATGAACATGCCCTAGTATAAGGTCCTTCTAAGCTCTAATATTTAAAATTAGATCACATGTAAAACGAAAAACTACGTCATCACACATAAATCTATCCCTTTCCCCCCCTCTCCCCCTCCATCGTCCCCCAGCGGTGCACATGCCGATCGATCGATATCCTCCAAGTATAGGGCACCGGGAATTGCAAGCGCACAACTGCTGCACTCAACTGCAGAGTGTTGCACCGGGGAATTAATCTCCTCCTGTCGGGACTAGGCGCCGGGCAACTAAACGACTAGCCTGTATATATTATATATATAATACTCACACAAATAACACGGTACACCGCACAGCCGTATATCCAAGTACGGCCCCATAGGAGCGAAGAAAAAAAAGACATCTATATTGAAATCTAGACCCTCGTTTCTTTTCTTTTTTTTAAACATTTCTTCTATTATTATATACAATTTTTTATTTTTTTCACATCTTTTCTTTTTAATTTAAGACATGTTTACTACTTTACTATTATAGTCAGTTAGTGGAATATATACAGATAATATAATAGTAATATATAGTATATAATAGTAATGTATATATAGAGTTGGTTCAACAAAAATTTACATATTTTATATTGTTCCCTTATATATGTTTTCTATTCCCATTCCCTGTTATTAATTTTTTTTATCTATTCTATCCTATTCTGTTCTGTTCTGGTCTGGTCTGTTCTTGTTTGTTTTCATCTTTTTATAGTTCATATCATCTCCTTTTTTTTGTATTTCATTTGACACGACAAACGATACATTAAAGAATCAATAAGAAAAGAAGATCCCCCTTTCTTCTTTCTTATACCTTAATAACATAAAACACACACTCACGCTCACACAAGTATACCCTTCCATCATATCCATCTATTTCTCTCCCCCTTCAACTATATACATATATATAGAAAGAGAGTGAGACAGAGAGAGAAAAAGAAAAGAAGATTTAACCACAACAACATAAAAATATCTGTGATACCTTTTGACTAATAGTTGTTTACTTCTTCCTTCTTTTTTTTTTTAACAAGAAAAACAAGAAAAACCATCACACATACATATATCCTAAAGCACTGGCTTCAGAATATATTTTGGAAATCTTCGTTTCACAATCTGTTTTACAGAAGAGATATCATCTAATACACCGGACTTGATTTTCTATCACTCTTCTTCTATTTCATTTCAATTTCATTTACTGATAGGATCTGCCACCTACACTTCTACCTAGTTGTCATCCACCCATCATCATCAATACAACTGCCACTTCATCTCCGCCTTTTCTATAAACACTTATAGAGATATTCATATATATCTATATCTATCTATATTACGATTTCCTTCCGTATGGCTTCCACTCCTAAAGACAGCGATTACTTTAGACTATCATCTAACAATTATAATTTATCTCCCACTTTGAATGAAATGTCTAGCGATACTACTACCAATAACAATAACGCTACAACAACAACTACCACTACTGATAATAACACCAACAACAATATACAGATCCAATCAAAACTACATAAATTTGACTTTCCTCTCACAACCACCTCAACCGCTACCAACACCACCAACACCACTCCTCTCACTACTATAACATCACACGTTTCTCCATCTCCCCCTAACTCAGCATCTATAAACTCTAGACACTCCCCATCATTGTCAAATTCTTCTATCACCACTTTAAGCTCTAATAATCAACACCATGGTTATAACAATAAAAAGTTTAGAGACTCAGTGTGCTCAATATCATCCGACACTACCCTGGTTGATTCACAAATTAGAATATCCACAACAGATGACATAATCTCATCACAAATCAAAGAAGAGGATATTGACGGCGATGATATTCAAGAAGTGGTAGATGAAGATGACAGTGAAAATGATTCATTTGAAATCCATTCCGCAGAAACTACCAGAAACAATTCATCGCCATCATCATCATCTCCTCTCAATAAACATCACCTGGGCCATAGATCAACTAAGAGTGAAATTATCCACCTAAAATCATTTGATGTTCCCCCAATGAGACGTAACATTAGAATCCCACCACCAACTGCAAGCACATCTTCGTTCTACATGAAAACCCCTAATTCTGCATCTGCTTCTGAATTTTCATTCAACTTGAATAAGGGTATCTCCAATTTCAGCAATGGTTCAACTGACACCATTGCATCTGCTCATTCAACATCACATGTCCCAATATGTGTCTCTACTACGGCAGCCACAACCATACCATCCTCAGATAGTGGATCCATTCCACTGATACAAGTTAGATCCCCAAGTTTGCCAAGTTGTTCCTCTTCATATAATCCATCCTCTTTATCTAACCATTCACCATCTGTTTCCTCTGCATCATCCTCCTCCTCCTCTTCTTCAATGGCATCCATAACCATTGTTAGCCCGTTCCAGTCGAAATTTCCATTGGAATTGAAGAAGATGCTGAGTAATAACGACGGAATTCCATACAGAACCAATAGATTTAAAGACAACAGACACACTTTGCCTGCTGGTTGTACCATGCTATCTGCAAACGAATCTTTCAGATATGTTGAGAATCTGAGAGGTATTGTTGGTGAAGATGGTTTACCTAACTTGTTGGTGATTGATGTTCGTCCATTCCAGGAATATTGCAAATCACACATCATTGGTGCTATTAACCTCTGCCTTCCATCTACCCTATTAAAAAGAGCTACATTCACTCTTCCTAAATGCATTCAGACACTGACTACTGATGAAAAAACTTTACTAAATAAATATCTACAGAGAAACTCTGAAGATTTGCCAACTCTAATTATTTATGATTCCCATACAAGCAATGAAAATGAAGTTTCTCTTTCCATCTGTCATTTGGTTTCTAAATTTGTCGATTCTCCTATCTGGAATGCCAACGCTTATGTCTTGAAAGGTGGCTTTCAAGAATTTAACAGAAAGTATCCTTCTCACGTGGAGGGTGGTACTTCCACCAATATTCCTCAAGTGATGGTTGTTCCAAACAAGGAGAACCAGGATCCAGATTTACCACCTACAATCACCATTTCTCCAGCAACTGCAATAACATCCTCTTCATCAACGTCAATGTCAAACTCTACTGCACCTACCACAACTAGTGGCTCTTCATCATCGTCATCTAAGTTTAAACAGTTGAGATCTCCAACTTTAGGATTGTCTCATTTCGCATTACCTGACACTTCAAATATTCCATTCTTCAAAAGTCGTCACCATGAAGAGTTTTTAACCGCTAGACCAGATGCATCCTTGCACTTGTCCACTCAAGTGTCTACCCCAGATATCAAGGTTTTACCCTCGTGGCTTTCCAATATCTTTGGTGAAGATTTAGGAGCATCCGAATTGTCTAATAAGTTTACTAATTTGCAGAGAAAGGAAAGGGAAAGATTAAACTCTGCGATTTCAAAATCACACTCTCCGCAATCGGCCAGCTCTATCGAGTCCCCATGTTTCTCTGCAGGTGTTGAATTGGGTCGTAAGAACAGGTACAAGGATGTCTTTCCATATGAACACTCTAGAGTTAAGATTCAAAAGTATGATAATAGTTCTGACGAATTAGATATGGATGCATCTTATATCAATGCTTCTTATCTTCACTATAAGAAAAGTGAATCCAATTACATTGCCACCCAGGGTCCATTAGAGGAAACTATTGGTGATTTCTGGAAGGTTATTTTTGACCACAAAATTCCATTTATTGTTTCGTTAACTGCTCAATTGGAGAATGAAGTTGAAAAATGTGCGCCTTATTGGGTTCCAGGAACTTATTCATCTAATGGTATTTTCATCAACATTAAAGTGTTGGAAGAGGAGAAAAAGTTCAAGTTGAACAAGGATTCTCTTTCTGATGTTATCATTAGAAGAATATCTATTCAAATTGGCGATTTCCCTGTTCAGGAGACTTTACAAATTCACATTTTGTCCTGGCCTGATTACGGTGCCTTGTTCAACCCTCACGATATTATCAGTTTGGTTTCCTTGAAGAGAGCTATTCTGCAAGAGACCAACACTAACAATTTCCCTGTTTTAGTGCACTGTTCTGCTGGTTGCGGCCGTACTGGTTGTTTCTGTACCATTGACACTTGTGTTGAACTGTTGTTGAATAAGAATCACCCTAACAAGAACTCTTTAGATGAAGGTGACTTTGATTTAATTTATGACATTGTCGACACATTCAGAATGCAAAGGGTTGGTATGGTACAGAACTTAAGACAGTTTATCTTGATCTATGATTGTGTGTTGAGTTTTTTCAAATTGCAAAACGATTTCAATTCTGATATATGGAACTTGGATGTGTTTAATAACTTTGTCAAGGGTTACAATCAAAGTACGCAACTGATTGAACAACAACAACTTCAACGTCAAAGGGAACAACAGCAACAACAGCACAATAAACAGTTACAACATCAACAACAGATTCAAGTCTAGATATTTATTTATTTATTCTCTCTTAATATTAATATTTCATTTTTAATCTCATCTTTTTTTCTTCTTTTTTTTTCTGATTTTATTTATCATTATCATTATTTTCTATCATTACAATTTCCATAAGTGTTCTATCTCTTAATACTTTATTAATGCCACTCTCCCCATTCTCTTTAGTTTTCTTTTTTTTTGTCCTTATTTGTTTTCATTTGCAAAAGCATTTTATCTATAAAAGTCTTTCTCTATCTACCTGGGTTTTATTTTTTCATCTGAAGCTTTGCTTCCAAACCAAAAAAGATGTGCTTTTTTTCATATCACTCTGTTTTTGCTTTTTTATTTACTCGTTTTTTTTTCTACTTTTTTCTAAAAATAAGAAACGATTCCTACTATTATTAATTAAAACTTTGAAGAATGGGTGTAAACTGATGTAATGACAATTTCCAGGAGAGAAGAAGCAAACAAAATGCAGAGGGGCAATTATTGAAATTAAATATACAAAAAGAGAAAAGATATAAATAGGTAGGCTGATATATATATATATATATATAAATATGTATATATACATGGTCAAAGGAAATAATGTGAAGCTGAAGTTTTTATTTTCTTAATTATTTTCTTAACCCAAGATCAATTGATAGAGAATCACAATAATGTTAATGGCGATCAAAGGTAATCTTAGAAGTGTTCTAGTAGCTGAAATCAAATGCACTATTCTGTTTTTAATTGAACCAGAATCAACAGCAGTTGTTGATCCGCCGGTGGCACCACCGAATGGTGAATCATAACCACCTGTGAATTGACCAGCTCCATTTGAGTTAGCTGCCGAAAGAGGACTTCCCCATCCTATACGGTTGAGAAATCTGTCCTCTGATAGCACTGCAATTCCATTCACCAAGAATAAAATGGAATAGAATAAGGTTCCCAATCCAAACATTGACATCCTGTGTGTGTGTGTGTATATATATTATATGTGGGTTGTCTATTATTACTATTATTGTATGATTATTTGATTGATTATATGATGAAAAGTAAATCTAAAAGCGTGTCTATTTTTTTAAAAAGTCTTATTTGCCTTTGATTTTCTTTTGTATGTGTTGATAGTGTCTTTTTGAACAAGTAGATTGATTCAATTGACCAAATGAAGTCTATAAGTTGGTATTCTCTATAAGATTTTTATTTTCGTTCGAATTGTAAGTTGATTTTAACTAACATACACTTTATACAACTAACACACATGTCGTTTTTTTAATGTTTCTCTCAGAAAAATGAAATTCAAAAAAAAGTCAGGAAAACTAATTGCAGTCGATGAGTCGATGAGTCGATTAGTAAAAAAAAACACATCTGTACACCTGTGCAATATAATGAGCCGCTTGTCAATACTATATTCCTGTACATAGTTTCTTCTCCGTGCTTTGCCGGGCTGATCTCTTTAACCTATAGAAAACAACCGACATTATATTACATAGATATAGACATATATCAGCTGTTTTTCAACTTTGATTCATGTAATACATGCATACAGTCTATGTGACAAGTGGATGCAAGCAATGAACTAAATTAAAGATTTGAAGCTACAACATACTAATAAGTATTAATAAATAATAATAAAGCTAAAGGAGATATATAATTAGTTGTGTGCGAATATGACGTCGTGAGAGGGCCGCCGACTTGCTGGGCTGGCTGGGCTGGCTGGGCTGAATGGCTGATTTGAAAACACCTCATCCCCATTTGAATTGTTAATGTTACTCAAACTGGAAATTAAAGCTCATTAGATGTTTTTTTAATCTTCTCTCTTTACCCTCTACCCCCCTGTAAGAACAAAAAAAGAAAATTATCTTCTTCTTCCTTTTCAATTACTCAATAATTGTGTAATTTGTAAATTGCTCTAGACCCTTACCTCCAAATTGCCGGTCTAAAATTTATGGTGTAAAAAGAAAGCCAAGTTTATTTGAATTAACCCTGCATGCCAATCCCTTCATCACTTCATATTCGTAAGGAGCATAACATACACATATTTACATATTTACATTAAACGTATGGGAATAGATCTATACGTCAAAATGGTGTGACCGTCTCCCAGTTTCAGTTTCAGCTTCAACAAACAACGTCATTAACCATCTGTTCACCGCCCCCGCTACTATTTTACTTCATATATCTACAAGGCTATAACCACGTCAAAAAAAAAAAGAATGCTGTTATCTTATCTTTATGACACTCATCAAGGTATATATATATATATATATATACCATTGACATTAACTAGTTCTAATCATATTTCTATACATATAAACTAGTTAATGGGTGTTCTTCCTCTGTACACTTGTGGTTGGTTGTAGTTATCGGTCGGTGAAAGGTCACACACCCACACAGTGCTGATGTGCGCGCATATATATATATATACAATGTACTATACATTATATTTTACTATGTGTAAACAAAATCTGGGGTAAATCGGGTCCTCAATTGCCATTTTTGGGGTTTTTTTCTTTTTTTTTCTTCTTTTTCTCTTTTTCATTCGTTCGTTTCCCTTTTCATCTTCGTATAACTGTCTCATACTATACATCAATATATAGAGGAACTATTGGTATATATGCATAGCATCATTATCCATAGTATCGTTTTGTTGAACGATTATTGGTTGTAGTTGTTGTTGTTGGGCTCATGGGTGTGTGACCCCACTTATACCAACTTACGCGTAATTTACTAATTTCTGCTCCCTTCTTTTACTTATTAACTTACATAAGTGGGGAGTCCGAATGAAATTCAGTTATCTCTTATTTGTTTTACCCTTTAATTGACTTTTTTTTGTTGTAAAAGTTTCACCTGGACTATTCCAATATATAAACTGTGGAAAATCCCCCAAATACTATTTGTGTGCTATTTAAAATTGAGGTGAGTTTATCTCACACTCTTCCTTAATCAAGTTCTTAACTTATACTGTTAAGTTTAATTAAATTTCAACCCTTGGAAACCCCTCTCCAACCCTCAATTTCTTTCTTGTGAATATTGTAATCACAGGATACTCAACCCATTCTATTCTCCTATTACTACCGATTCTAGTGCTAATACAGCAACTAACTGTCCACTGAACATGGTGAAGAAAAACCTCAAGAAGCAAATCTCTGTTCATGCTGAACCAAACCATTTGGATCATTTGAATGCTCCACCTAAAGTTAGATCATCTAGAGAGATGACCTTTGATTCCCTAGATGATTTCGAGAGATACATCAAGGATGAATCATGGGATAATGAGTTTGATAACTTAAACTTACACTTGAAATACCTACCACCATTCATTGTCAACCAAACCCATGGTCAAGAGGAGAGAATCAAGCCTCAAATGAATTCTCTAAATAAGAAATTCAGAAGACACTTGCAACACCATGTTAACAGACACTTGTTGCCAGATATTAAGAAGATGAGTGGTATTGATTACGAGTTTGCCAAAACAGGAGAAGAGTTAGTCCCTAACATGTATGGTACTTCTTCCTGTTACAAGTGGCATTTTAAAGATGAAACTAATCATGGATTTGAAGAAGAAGAGTATAATAGTAGAAATCATTGGAAAGTTGAAGTTGATGTCGAATCAAATTCTAGCAGTCCTTATGTCAATGTTGATTTCAAGGCTGTTCCTATGTAATATCTTTTTCTATCCTGGCGTTGGGTGTTTATTTTATTATCAATTTGGTTGTTTCTTTTTATTAACTTGCTGAAATCAAAACAAAAAAAAAGACAAAAAAAATCCAACAAACAAATATATTAGTTTCATCTTTATCATGCTTCCATACTACAAAATTTGCTAGATATAGATTACCTTTTTTTTTTCTTTAAAGAGAATAAGCCATTGATTGGTATTATTTTTATTTCTTCCCCTCCCTCTCTCTTTCTCCTCTTTTTACAATATCTTTATGACTTTATTACGCCCACATTATACGCTTTTCTACAACCACCAACCAATTATTTCTATGAATTTAATGATTTTTTTACGTAATAATTATAATTATAGATAATTAATTACTTATGTTAGTACGTCACGTGACCGGCACATACTAATAAACGCCACCTAAAATGCGCTGCCTGATAATTTTTATAATGTGCTGAGGAAGGGGAAAGGAAAAGAAAACAAATTAGCAGATAGGACAGATATTTCAGATAACGACGTTCGGTGTTGGATTTATATACAACTAAAATTAAATTTAACTCAATTAAAGATAGCACGCAGTATATTATTGTCATTAATATAGGAACAAGAAAGAGCAAATCCAAAAATGACTTCTGCAGTTCCATATGAACCTGATGATTTCGATAACAATCCATTTGCTGAAAGCAGCATGATTATTCAGCCTCCGGCAGATACACAGCAGGCAGATCACAATGTCAAGGATACAACTGAAATAGATACACATAAAGATGAACCTCTTTTCAAATCTTCAAAGATCTCTAGCCCACCTCCGTTCATGCAACATGGTGTTGTTCCGTCAATGTCAGGAAATCCAGTTGTTATCCCTCCATCTGAATCTGATTCTCACCACGATAACAATGAACAGCAACCAGATAATGACACTACGAAACCTAATAATAATAACGATGATGATAACAGCAATAATAATAATAATAATAATAATGACAGCAAGAGTGGTAATACAACTTCTGCCGATGATGACAGTTTAAATGCTCTTTTCAATCGTTATCCTACAGATGCTGACCTGAAGAAATATTTGCCAGAGAGATTAAACAAGCTTTCATTCAGTTTATCAATTAAGGTTCTGGAAATCGAAAAGAACGGAAACTCTGGTTTCAAAAACCCAATTATCAAGTTTAATGCACATGTGAAGAACATTCCGGGTTTCAGAAGATCTATTTATAAGGATATCAGACGTAGCTTCAAAGAGATTGAATCCTTTTATAAGTATTTGATTTTCAACAACATTGAAGTGTTTGTCCCTGCTGTGCCTGACATCCCAATTCTTTACAATTCCGGATCCTCAGAATTTATGAATTCTTTTATTAAATCTATCCAAAATTGGTTTGACAGAATCTGCTTGAATCCAATTCTCATTAGAAACCAAGAGTTTATTCTGTTTTTTGAACAAAACGATTTCAGTTACACTCCATCTAAGACGAAACCATCAAGCAACTCCGTTATGGCCACTGGATTGAAAAGAAAAACATTGAAGCAATTTCAACCTCCTTTCGATGCATCTAAGGAGTTGGCAGAGTACAGACCTTTGATCAAGTCTATTTTCGTGCAAAGCCAAAAATTACTTGAAAGATTAGAGAAGTTACTAAGATTCCAAAAACAGTCATCAAGCGCTTCATTGGAGGTTTATGCTAAGCTCTCAGATTTTAGTCGTATCGAAACTGATAAGGATATGTCGAAGATGTGGTCTAAATTCTACAAAGTGTTGAAGATTTTCGATGAATTGGAACTGGTTAGAGATGTCACATTTAATGCAAGCTTGACTGAGAATTTCAAATTGATATCTGATGATTGTTATAACATTAAGGAATCCCTAACAAACAGACATTTGTTAATGAGGGAATTGATCACTGCGGAGGAAGCCACAAGGAAGAAGTACTCTACTATCAACAAATTAAAGGTTACAACTGTCATTGACCCAATCAAAGTTGACGAGGCCATTAGAAGCTATGAACTAGCTGCTAACTGTGAAAAGGAGTACAAGTATCAGGTTAAACGTACAACATACGAAATGCTTATAGAGGCTCAAGATTATTTGAATTACATGACTGCATCGTTGAAGAAAATGTTTAGATTATTAGCACAGCAACAGATTCAACAAGAACGTAAGAGGTTACATTTACTCTCTGTGAACAAATTAATCCATCCTCAGGATTCATTGAGCAGATTAGGACGTGATCATCTTCCATATCAATTACATACCAGTGGAACATCATCATCACAAGGCGCCAGTGCAGGTTCAAATGTCAGTGCCACTTCAAGTTCTGCTAGCTCATCACCAAGTAAGGGGGATTCATGGAATTCGAGACCCAGAAAGACATTTGAAAGTGCTAAAGGTTCCGACACCAGTGATGCGTTTGTGGCTGGTGCAGAGACTGGACTTACCACTGATAGTGAGAATAGCAACCATGCGAATGGCAAGGATGATGATGATACTTTGGTTGATAAGTTAAATGCAAAGAGTGCTGCTAGTCTGCTGGCTGGATCCTCCTTCTAGTGTGTGTCTATCTAGTTTGTGCCTCTTTCTCTCTGAATCCTCTTCTCTTTTATACACATTCATATATTTTATATTATAATATTATCAGCTAAATGTCATATATACGTATTACACATTAAAAGTTAAACTCTGACACAGCCTCGTTTCCCGTGTTTTCATTTTTTTTTTTTTTTTGCTTTTGCAGTGCAAACAAAAAACACACAATTATTACTTATTTACTTATTTATTATGTACATTTAAAATATTTTAAACAGTATAACCGATACATTGTATAACTTCCATTGACAACCGATTTCATGTTATTCTATCTTTATTAGCCAGAAACTATGTTCAAGAAATCATTGAAAAAACCATTTATCAAGCTGAAGGACAGAGACAAGTCCAAGGATGAGGGCTCTTCGTCCAACTCTGATTCCGGCTCTTTAAATAGTAGTGGGGGTCTTCAAAGACGTCAATCCGTGTCAGTGGCCACCCATTCAACCACTTCAAAGGTGAAATCAGCAATTGTTTCGAAAATTAAACCTGGAGCT
The DNA here is from genome assembly GCA_003705225.2 of Ambrosiozyma vanderkliftii. NCBI lineage: Eukaryota > Fungi > Ascomycota > Pichiomycetes > Pichiales > Pichiaceae > Ambrosiozyma > Ambrosiozyma vanderkliftii. The sequence continues at coordinate 107,733 of PPHW02000007.1, forward strand.
GGTAATTTATCACAAGGTTTGGAGAGTATCCCATTTGCCATGGATGAGCTGCAGAGATATGGTATCGCTGGCCGTGTTAAACAGCTGGCATTTGACCCCATCCAATCATTGATGGCGGTGTCTACTGAGTTTAACCATATTTTGATATTTGGCCAATCCAGAGTCTCATATACATTGAAATTGACATCTGTGAATGCGATTCGTGCATTGAGGTTCATCAAGGGTGTCTACTTGATTGCAGTGGATTCCGTTAGTACCATCTATGTCATCTCTTTGAATTCTAAAAAGGTTATAAGAACCATGGTTGCCAAATTCCAAATCACTGCATTTGAAACTGACTACTCCTTGGAATTTGTCTACATTGGTCTGAAAAATGGGTTAGTGAGAGCGTTTAATATTGAAACTGGTCGTGACACGGTGCTGAACTTTAAAGAACAACAAAAACAGGTTTTCCCTTTTGAAGCGACTCATTTCGTCAGCTCTTTGAAACTTCACCCAAGAGACATTGGTACATTGTTGATTTCATACACAAAAGCTACAATTGCGTATAATTTGTCAGAGAATAAAATTATACAGAGTTACATCTATAAACTTCCCCAGACAGCTGTTGGTGGTGAAAACGCTACATATGACTATGATACCCAGGGAAATTATGTTCCTTATGTTACCCAATCTCTATGGCACCCTAATGGGTTACATTTGGTAACAATTCACGATGATAACTCTATTGTCTTTTGGGACTTCAAAACAGGAGAACAGATTCTAGCTAGAACATTATTCGATAGTCATGTTGACTCTCCAACTGGTCAAAAAATGAAGGTTGAATCGAACAGAATGACTCCAATCAAGAAGGTGTCATGGGTTTGTGAAAAGAACCCAGAAAGGACACAACTTTTGATTATGGGTGGTGATTCTTATGAGTCTGAAGGTTACCATCAACTAGTTAGAATGGATTTCGGTACAATGTTATCCTATTCGATGACCAGTTATGACAAGATGGCTAAATATTATGCCCAACCCAAACAACAGAACATCTTTGCTGTCCACTCAAAGGCAAATATTCATGATTTCATTCCCCTAGGTGAAGCGTCGCCGTACTTTGATGGCAACCATGATCCCAAACTAGTTGCAGTTATTATGACTGACGGTACTATCAAGTTTGTCAATTATCCCGCGGGAAACTTGTCGTTGAAGGCTTCTCACTTCCCATCAACGCTTTCTTGGTTAAACCCAAAACTTACATGCTCTATCTCATCATTCATTGATAGAAGAATATTAAACACCATTATCGGAATAGATAAAAAACAAGAGACTGTTTTGAAAGGTGGTATTCCATCCAGACCAAAATATAGGGTTGATGTTGGTTCACTGGTCATTACAGGCCATGAATCTGGTTTCATCAGAATTTGGAACTCTAGTGAGGGTGATCTTGATTGTTCCTCCGTGTTTGAAATTGACATATCTGGTATTCTTTTGGATGACTCTCCTGAGTTTTCTGTGTCCAAAATATCCTTTGCGGGTGACCAACTGGAGTTGGCATGCTCCCTATTTAATAACGATGTTATGTTGTTTGCATATCAAACCAATAGAAAATATCAACCAAAGGTTACAGATCTAAACAGAAGAATGAGTTCTTTAGAGTTATCGCAAACAAAGGCAGATAAGCAGATTATTGATATCAGTGATCGTTCTCCAAGAAATGTTAAGAAGGGATTCTTACCCCAATTGTTAGTTAAGTCTCGGGGTAATGGTAAAGTCACTGCTTTGGCGAACAGCAACATTGGATTTGTTGCTATTGGTTATGATTCTGGTTATTTCACAGTTATAGACAAGCGTGGAAGTATTGCAATTTTCAATGAGACATTACAGGATAAAGGTTTGGCGATTCCAATTGCTCCTACCGCAATTGAATTTGGTCTTGGTGCCGTGTCTGATTCTCCAACCAATAGAGCATCGATTATGATGTATGTTGGTACTGCTATTGGCCGTTTACTGACGTATGAGTTGGTTACTGATTCAAGAGGCAGATACACTGTCAAATTCCTGCATTCTATTGATGCTAACGATGAAGAAATTATTGATATTATTCCAGTTGATTCAGTTACTGGTCGACCATGTAATCCAACTGTGCCCCTTCTGAAAACACTGAATGATCCAACTGCAAAGTCTCCTCCATTAGTTATCACATCATCTCATTCTGATATTAGGGTCAGTAAATCTGGAACAAAGGCAGCACATAAAACATATTCAAAGGGCGATATTTCAAAGGTTGGTATCACCGGTGGTAAGACCCCACAGGGCAATATTGCGTTTGGTGTTGTTGGTATCTTGGGTAATAGTAAGAAATTAGTTGTTTTGTCATTACCAGGATTAGTTGAAATTGCCAGCATGAGAATTCCATACAGAGTGGAGGGATTATTTGCTGCTCAGAGTTCCGTGTTACCATTGGGTGATGTTTTTATAAGAATCACTGAAACTGAGGCCGCATTGGTGAATGTTATGAAAATGAGACAGGCGGTTATGGGTGTTGAGACACTGAATGATTCCGATACATTATTCTTGAAGAATAATTTGATTCCTTACAGACCAACTGCCAACAATTTACTTAAGAACACACCAAATATCACCTACGATGGCTTATACAAGTTGTTAACAGATAGTGACAAGAAACCAATATATGACGATGATGGAAGACTTGCATGGAATATTTCGCCTTATAACCCTGCCAATTATAATTTGCTGGGAACTACTAAGCCTAGATATTACGATCCAGCAGCTGTTCATCAACACCCGGATTTGGTCCAGAAACCAATTGCTCCGGTGAATGTCAATGGCATTGGGAAATCATTCTCTAGATGGGCCACTACAGCGCAAAATACAATTGATTCAAATATCAATAAAATGGAAAGTATTGCCAGTGATGCTAACGATGACTTTGACCAGTATGTTTCTGATGTGAAGAAAAGTGCAGTTAAAAGCATGTTCAGTCTGGGATGAAGATTTTCTATTATATGTAGTCTTGTATAGGTTTATTATAAAAAAAAATATAGTTACGGTATTTATGTTTAATTAGAAGTAGTTGGTAGTTGGTATCATAATAATAATGTACCGCGTTGGTGAAAAGGTCGATTGGACTGAGCGACGCGTAATTCGTCGAGAAGATCTCTGCCCATCTCTCTCTCTGTCAAAATATCAATAGGTACACGTAAAACGATATAAACAAAGATGGTCAACATCTGACAACGATTTATGGCGTGTTGTTCCCTCTAAATTAAACCAGTACTTTCGAACCAAAGATATCAAGACCAATATTGGAAAACATTAGATTGATATCTATTTAAAAAATCCTCAAAATGGAGCTTTTACAGAATTTTATGAGCACAACTAGTGCTTCTCAAAAGGAAGTGAACGATTCGATCACCACATTAGTTGACAGATTATCACATTCTACATTGATCTCAGATAGAAGAGCTGCTGTTTTAGGTCTGAAAAGTTTCAGCAGGCAATATAGAGAAACAGTGATTGCCAATGCATTAAAACAATTGCTGACCACACTTCAAAAGGACACTGCGGACTTGGACATTGTCAAGGCCATTTTAGAGACATTGTTGATCCTTTTCATTAGAGGTGAAGGTGATCAAGATTTAACCAGAGACTGGATCAGTCAACAGTCAAGATTAAAGAATGGAAAATATCCTTCCCCTACATTGCTTGCCAAAGATGTGATAGCAGATCAATTTTCCCTTTGGATTTCCGATGAATTAACTCAGTCGGTTGTTATCATTGATTTATTAGTTGAGTTCCTAGAATTAGATGACATCCATATCAGATTATATGCTTTACAATTGTTACAGGCATTATGTTCCACAAGACCAGTTAGAACTAAGGAATTAATATTAAAATCTCCGACAGCAGTTTCCAAATTATGTGCAACTTTAGACGTCACATATGAACCTATTAGAAACGAATGCATATTGTTATTAATGGGTGTTGTGAAGGACAACTTCAATATCCAGAAATTGGTCGTATTTGAAAATACTTTTGATAAACTATACAGAATAATCAGTGAAGAAGGTGGTATCGAAGGAAATATTGTCGTTCAGGATTGTCTTTCATTAGTGTCCAATTTATTAAAATACAATTCCTCAAATCAGAAATATTTCATAGAAACTAATTGCTTACCTAAATTGGCAGAACTTATTCAACAACCACTGACACAAAGTGAATTAGGACCTATTGTTTGGAATGACCAACGTTTGCAAAATTTGGTAACCACTTTAGACACATGTAGATTGTTTGTCCTAGAAGGCACGCAAGGTATCGATGAAATGCAGCAAGCTTTAGTTGATTCTTCAATTTTGATGATTGTGCTACGTCTTGTATTTTCATTAAATATCCCTAATTCAATAAGGTTTAATGCATTGTTAACCACTGCTGACATTATTAGATCCAATCCTGATATCCAATTGCAATTCTCCCAAATTGATGTTCCTTATCTGGATCCAAGTTTACCAGGCACTGCACAGAAATTCGACGATGTTGTCCCTGTCACTGTGGCATTGATCAATTGGTGTTTATTTGTCAACTCCGTGCACTTGTTTGACCTAAGAGTTGCTTCATCTGTTGTTTTGCATGCATACTTTAAAGACAATGAGGATGCTAAGTATGCCTTCTTAAAGGATCAAAGGTACACTTTTTGTAAAGAGAATGGTGTTCCTGTTACTGACAGTGACAGTGAACCCGATGACGATGAAGTTGAAGAAATTAATGGAAATGGAATATCAAATCCTGATGGATTTATAAACGAAGAGGCCACCACCACAAATGGAAACAATCCCGCCCTCGATACCCGATCCAACAGCCGTCATTCAACTCCTTCCTCCTCAAGCGTTATAGCTATCGAAGGTAATGTTTTCCAGACCCTAATTAATGTCGACAATGATATGCAACTCAATCCTTATAAGGTTTGGTTTGCTGTTATCTTATTATTGTATGTCTTTGAAGATTATGAAGAGGGTAAGGAGATTGCTGCTAAAATTAAGATCGGTGATGCGGACGCTGATGAGGATGTTTTAACCATCATTGAAGCTATCGGTCAGGCATTATGTTCAAGTTTAAGATTCCCAGATCCAAGAGTTCCTATTGCATACTTGATGTTGCTTTCCTCCTGGTTATGGGAAGATTTTGAAGCTGTTAATATGTTCTTAACAGATGCATCAATATTAGATCAACTTCTAGCTTATTTGGTTGAAACTGCACATGAAAATATGATCCTTCAAGGTATGGTTGCCCTGCTATTAAGTATCATCTATGAATTTTCCACAAAGTCATCTCCAGTTTCCAGACTTCAATTATATACAATATTAAATAGCAGAATTGGTAGCAACTCTTTTAGTCTAAAGATTCAACAGTTTATGCAAAGCACCGAAGTTGTTAATTTTGACGAATTGGAATTTATCAATCCCAAGAGAGATGATACTGGTTTACCACAGGTTTATTTCGATTCAATATTCATTGACTTAGTTAAAGATAATAGAACCAGAATAAAAGGTGCAATTGGTAACTCGCCAGAATTGGTGCCTGTCCGCAAACTAAATTATGAAGCATATGATAAGATAAAGAATGAATTTACTGCACTCACAAAAGAGTTTTCGCATTTCAAAGATGAATCAAATGACTTATCTAAAAAGCAAATAGCTGATATTCAAAAACTTGTTAATGATTACGACGAACTATCAAGGAAATACGAAAAATCAGAATTAGAATTAAATCAACTGAAGTCTGAGTACGCTCAAATAGAGAACCAGTTTACCCATGGATCGGAGGAAATTCAAAAGCTAAATAATTTTAAAGTTGAACTTGAAGCCGAGCTTTCCCAATTGAAGAAACAATACCAGGAGGCTTTAGCCAAAATATCGTCCCTCGAGTCCTCTAACAAGCAAGTCAGTGACAAGCTTACTGCTACCGAGCAACAGAAGGTTACAGCGGAAAATGGTATCAACAAGATGAGCAGAGAATTATTTCAATTAACTAGAGATCAGGAAGCTAAGGAAAAACAAATCAGTAATTTGGAAAAGGAGGCTGCTAAATCTTTGAAGAATTTTGAGAAGGCTGAAACTCAATATAAGTCCCAAATAAAACTGAAGGAAGATAAAATTATCGCTTTAGAAAATAGAGTACAAAGTTTAGTTGCAGATATACAGGATGGAAATAATAAGTACGTTTCGTTGAAAAAATCATTTGATGTGCATGCTGACAAGTTGAAGTCTTCAGAAACTCAGGGTGAACAATGGATGGCTAAACTACGACAAGCTGCTGAATTAGTGGAAAAGTTAAAAAATGATAAGGACGTGAAGTCCAAAGAAGTCGATACTTTTAGAGAAGAAACTACAGCCGAAATTACTGAGTTGAAGAAAAAGTATGATCAACTTACTGAAGCAAACCAGCAGTTAACTGAAAAGAACAAGAAATTGGCTCAACAAAGTTCAGAATTGCAGGATGAATTGGCCTCTGCTTATGATGACTATGCTAGTTTACAGGAAGAGTCAACCAAAGAGACCGATGAACTGAGAGCGGCTATTGATGAATTGACTTCCAAATATGAAGCTACAGAAAAGGCCAAAAGCGATTTGGAGTCTGAACTTTTGAGTATCAAGAAGGAATTGCATGAGAAAACTGAAGGCCACTCTGTTGAGCTTGCATCCATACAAGAAGAGTTAAAGAATGCTCAGGATTCCCGGGACACTCTGGTAAAGGATTTAGAAAGCACAAAGACTGGACTCGGTGAGAAAATTAAGAGTTTAAATGAGGATATCACTACCCTCCAAGCTGATGTCTCTGTGAAAGGTGACAGTTTACAAAAATTGGAAGCCGAATTAGCATTGGCTAAGGAGGAAAATACCTTACATCAGGAGAAAGTTTTATCATTAACCACAGAGACTGCAAATTTCAAGAAACAGGTCGAGGAAAAAGATTTACATATTGAAAACCATACATCTAGTATTTCCCAACTGGAACAGAAGGTGAGTACTCTCCAAAAGACCGCAACAGAATCTGAAACTAAAATCAAGCAGCTGACAGATGAATCCCAGTTAACAATTGAGCAACACAATTCTCTTGTTCAAGAAAAAGATTCAAGAATTGATGAATTACAATCTAGTATTTCCAAGCTAGAATCTGAGATAACTGAATCAAAATCCAAGATTGATGAATTACTAAATGATGCTCAGGTGATGACTGCAAAGCATGATGACATTGTTAGAGAAAAGGATACCAAGCTAAACGAATTAGATTCTGAAATCGCTAAATATAAAGCAGAAATAGAAGGATTATTAGAGTCAGAGAAATCTCTCTCACAGAAGCATACCGAATTAATTAATGAAAAAGATACCAAGTTATCTGAATTAAATGAAGAAATCAGTTTAGCCAATTCTAAAATTGAGCAGCTACTTGAAACCGAAAAGAAGTTGCTCTCCGAACAAGAACAACTAGAAGAGGAGAAAGATAGTAAGATATCTCAATTAGATACCGAAATCAGTACAGCTATGGCTAAGATTGAAGAACTTAGGGAAGCAGAGAAGAAGCTAATTTCAGAACACAATGGATTATTTAAAGAAAAGGATGATACGATAGCTGGATTGAACAGTGAAATCGCTGAACACAAATCAAAGATTGAAGATCTTTTGTCCTCCCAGAAAGCATTAACCGAGGAGCATACAGGTTTGGTTAAAAATAAGAATGATTTCATTTCTGGACTGCAGACCGAAATCAGTACAGCAAAGCTCAAAATTGAGAAGCTTCTAGAAGCCGAAAAGAAATTAGTTTCTGAACATGAAGAATCCGTTAAAAATAATGACACCAAAGTATCTGAATTAGATAATGAACTAGCTACAACTAAAGCTAAAGTTGAGGAACTTGTAAAGGCTGAAAAGAAATTAGTTTCTGAACATGATGAATTAATCAAAGAAAAAGATACAAAGATATCTAGTTTGGATACTGAAATCGATACAGCCAAATCTAAAATAGAGGAACTTCTAGAAGCTGAAAGAAACTTGGTTTCAGAACATAACAGTTTGGTCAATGAGAAAGACAGCAAGATCTTTGGTTTAAATGCTGAAATCACTGAGCATAAAACTAAGATTGAGGATCTTTTATCTTCTCATAAATCACTAACAGAAAAACATACTGGTTTGCTTAAGGATAGGGATGAATCAGTTGCTAGTCTACAAGCCGAAATTACTACAGCTAATACCAAGATCGAAGAACTTTTGGATGCTGAAAAGAAATTAGTTTCTGAACATAGTGAGTTGGTTAAGGAGAAGAATAACAAGATATCTGCATTGGATGTTGAAATTATTGAGCACAAAACTAAGATTGAGGACCTTTTATCGACTCATAAATCACTAACTGAAGAACATACAAGTTTAATCCAGGATAGGGATGCGTCAATTACTGACCTACAAACTGAAATCAATACAGCTAAAGCCAAAATTGAAGATCTTCTAGAAACTGAGAAGAAATTAAATGCCGAACATAATGTGTTAGTTAAGGAGAAAGATAATAAGATATCCGAGTTGGATACTGAAATTAGTATAGCCAAGTCTAAGATCGAGGAACTCCTAGAAGCAGAAAAGAAATTAATTTCCGAACATGGTGGATTGGTTAAAGAAAAGAATGATAAGATATTTGGACTAGATGAGGAAATTTCTGAACACAAATCCAAGATTGAAAACCTTTTGTCTTCTCAAAAATCATTAACCGAAGAGCATACAACATTACTTAAGGGTAAGGATGATTTGATTGCTGGTCTTCAAACTGAAATAAAAACACTCGAGGACAGGGTGACCGATCTGTTAGGTACCGAGAAAGTTTTGAAAGCAGAAACTGAATCATTGGTAAAGGAGAAAGATGACAAGATTGCGGAATTACAGAATGAAATTAGTAAGTTGACATCTGATATTCAAGCACTTCAGGAATCCAAAGATGCGTCCTCTCTAGAACATGCTAAACTAGTGGAAGACAAGGATAACAAGTTGGCTGAAGCTAACAGCAAGATCGATGAATTGATTCAATCTGCTAAATTATTAACTGAACAACATGCTGGTTTAGTTGAAATTAAAGACTCTAAGATTGCTGAGTTAGATGCTGAAATAACCAAATCCAAGGAAGAGATTGAAGATGTAAAAGAAGCTAAGAGGTCACTAGAAACTGAACACCAAGCATTAATCAAAGATAAAGATGACAAAATTGCTGGGTTGGATTCCGAAATATCGAGATTGAACTCTGAAGTTGAAGAAATGTTGGAATCTCACAAGTCTTTGGAAGAAGAACAAGGTAGCAAATTAAAAGATAGGGAAAGTAAGATCACTGAATTAGATGATCTCATAAACAAATCCAAATCTAAAATTGCAGCTTTAATCTCTGATCACTCCTCTCTATCTAAAGAACATGATCGTGCCCTAGAGGATAAACACACCAAAATTAATGAACTGGACAAAAAGCTTACTGAAGCAACCAGTAGAATTGACGATTTGCTTAATGATCAAAAAATTACTTTAGAAAATCACGATAGGCTCATAAAGGAAAAAGAAAGCTTGATCGGTGAATTGAATGCTCAAATTAAAGAGTCTCAGAACAAGGTTGAACAACTTTTAGAATCGGAAAAATCAACATCCACGAAGCATCAGGAAGAGGTTAGAGAAAAGGAAAATCAGTTATCTGAACTCAATACGAAGATTTACGCTTTAGAGAATACTTTATCCGACTCGAAGGAGAAACTAGACAAGCTATCTGAATCATACAAACTGGAGTCTGAGAAAAATGTCACCTTAACTGCAGAAAAAGATAATACGACTAATGAACTAAGGTCCAAGATTGATAGATTGGAGAAGGAACTTGCCGATTCGAGAGCTAAATATACCGAATTATCAGAATCTTTTGTCAATGCTGATCAAACTCACAAAGATTTGATTGAAGAAAAGCAGAATAAAATTAGTGAACTTGATAAGTTGGTCAATGAACTAACCTTGAAACTTGGTGATTTGGAAAAATCTTTAGATTTGTCATCAAAGGAACACGATTTAGTAATCAAAGATAAGGATAGTAAGATTAAATTGTTGGATAAGGAGAATGCTGAATCTAAAACTAAGATTGAAGAGCTGCTGAAGGAAACGAAGTCGTCAATGGAAGCACATGCAAAACTGATTGAGGATAAAGCTATTCAAATTACCACGCTTGAAGAACAGTCAAACTCACACAAGAAGAAATCAGATACGCTTAGCAAATTACTAGATACCTTTAAATCGAAGGTCACCAAATTAGAGAAGGAAAAAGAAGAACTATTAGGTGATTCTTCTGAGCAAGTGGCAGCCCTTAATAAGGAAAAGAAAGAACTTGAAAGTAAGGTTGAGATGGAGACCACGAAGCTTGAAAAGGAGATTGAGACTCTGAATGAGAAATTATCTAAACTGGAAAAGCAAATGACACAGAAAAACGCAGAACTAGAGAAGGTAACAGGCACCCATTCTGAGCTAACTGATCGGTTTAACTCTCTTAATAAGGAAAAGGAGGATTTGGTCGAATCACATACAAAGAATGTTTCTGAGCTTGAATCTTCAAATAAAAGTTTGACTGAGAGATTAAACGTCGACACCACCAAACTGAAAGATGAAGTTGAATCATTAAATTCACAATTGAAGGAAATAAAGCTTAACTTAAAGGACAAGGAAGATCAGATAATCAGTATTAATGGTGAAAAAACGGATCTTTTGAACAAATTATCATCTTTAGAATCTAAATTTGCCGCTAAGACTACTGAACATGAAACTGAGCTATCCAAGTCTGATGCACTTCAGCAAGAAAAAACTACTCTTTTGAAAAAGGTTTCATCGCTGGAATCAGAACATGAGAAGGCTCTTGCCGATCATGCCACAAAGTTAGATGGAAATAAACAAGCATTTGAAAGTTTAAATAAGGAGAAATCCAGTCTAAGTGAAAGATTGACTGCTTTGGAAAGTGAACTAAGTGAAAAATCTATCGCTCATGACTCCACTACATCTGAATTTAACAAAACCATTGAGTCCTTGAAATTTGAAAAGGCCGACCTTTCCAAGAAGTTGTCCGACTTGAAATCAGAATTGGAGGACAAACTCACTCTTCACGATTCAACAGAAAGGGAATCTAATACGTTGATTGAAGATTTAAAGAAGGAAAAGGCTGAATTGTCCGTAAAGCTTCTGTCCCTAGAAACAAGCTTGGCTGAAAAATCCACTGAAAGTCAAGCCAAGCTTAGTGAGACTAAGAAAATCATCAATTCGCTGAATGCTGAAAAGGAGAATCTTTCCAATCAATTATCTAAGCTACAAACCGATTCAGAAAACCAGTCTGTTAAACATGAATCAGAATTATCTCAGACTAAGTCATTTATCGAAGAATTGAAAGTTGAAAAGAATAAAGTTGTTGAAGAAATGTCTTCCTTGCAGTCCCAACTAGATGCTAGTACTACCAAATATGAAAGACATGCTTCTGACTCCAAAAAACAAATAGATGAATTATTGAAAGAAAAGGATACTATTGCAGGTAAATTAACTTCATTAGAATCCAGTTTGAAAGATAAGATAAGCAACCATAAATCTCTAAAGTCAGAATCGGACGAGAAGATTAAACAATTGGAAGATGAGAAGAAGGAACTTGTTGAAAAGGTAGCTGTTTTGCTAGCCAACTCTGACAAAATTACAACCGATTATAGCTCTAAACTAGATAATTCAGATAAGGCTAATGCTAAATTGGAGAAGGAAAAATCAGAATTATCGAACAAGTTGACCTCCTTGGAAACCAAACTGAAGGAGACTGCATCTAGTCATGAATCCAAGCTTACTGGTTCAGAAAAACAGATTGAGGAACTTACCAAAGATAAGACTAAGCTTTCTGATAAAGTTACCCAATTACAATCTGAGTTAGATGAAAAATTAGATGATTATAAGTCCAAGTTGCAAGATTCTGAAAAGAATTTAGAAAAACTAAAGGGTGAAAGAGATGAATTCGATAGCAAGCTCAAGTTACTGAATTTAGAATTATCTACAAAATCAAAGGATGCTGCATCTAAAGAAACTGAGTATCAATCCAAGTTAAGCACATTGGAGAAGGAAAAGAAGGGTCTATCCGAGAAACTCGCTACAGTTGAGACTAAGCTGGCTGATGCTGATGACTCGTTAAAGGCTAAGGATAAGGATACCAATACCGAGTTAAGCAAACTACAAACAGAAAACAAAGAATTAAATGATACTTCTAAATCATTGGAAGCAAAGGTTAAAGATTTGGAAGAGCAGCTTCATGCTACGAAATTGGATTCCGATTCCAAGATCCAGTCCTTAACGCAAGAATTAATCAAGACTGCTACTGAAAAGGATAATTTAGTTAGTGAAACCACAAAAGCAGAGCTGGATAGTAAAATCACTAAGCTGGAAGATCGATTGAAAGGTACTGTTCCAAGACATGAACTAGATGATATGATGCTGATTATGAGTGAAATTGATGAGAAGAATAAGAAATTAAAGAAACGGTTACAAGAATTAGGTGAAGAGGTCAGTGACGATGACGATGATGATGATGATAGTGATGATGATAGTGACGAAGAAGATGATGATGAAGAATGAACAATTGTATTATATGCATAATTAATACTTGTCTTTTCGTTCTGTGTAATTTTATGTTTTAATTAATTAATTTAAAAGAACTATTTATCTAAACACCATGTAAATAGCGTAAATACCATACATGCTCGGAGTCCCTCCTCGCTTGAATTTTCCCCACACATTTTATTTTAACACATGCATCGCCATGCCATAGTAATACTTGGGGGCATGTGAATTTTCTCCAAAATAAACTCCTCCTTTTTTTTTTCACATGAACAGTTACGGAATTGTTTGTTCAAATCTATAACTTTTAGAAGAGGAGGAGTTATAAATATATCTATGTATATATATATGTGTGTATGCATATCATTTGGAATGGTAAAATTCATAATTCAGTGAAAAAAATAATGTTTCCAATATTACGGAAATCAGAAATACTCATCTCATAATGTTACATGATAAAATTAATTTTAAGGACAAAGTTGTCATTATAACTGGTTCTGGTGGTGGATTGGGCAAACAATATGCATTACAATTTGCATCTCTTGGAGCTAATGTTATAGTCAATGACTTAGGAGGAACTTTAGGTGGTTCCGGGGCATCAACGAAGGCCGCTGATTTAGTTGTTGATGAAATCAAATCAAAAGGAGGTGTGGCAGTTGCGAATTACGATAATATTGTCACAAATCCTGAAGGTATTATAGCAACCGCTATTAAGAACTTTAATACAGTTGATATATTGATCAATAATGCAGGAATCTTGAAAGATGTCAGTTTTGGTAAAATGACAGAAAAACAATTCACTGATGTCTTGGATGTTCATTTAAATGGATCATTCAAACTAACACGATTATGTTGGCCTTATTTTAAGAAACAAAACTATGGAAGGGTTGTTATGACTGCATCACCTGCTGGATTGTATGGTAACTTTGGACAAGCTAATTATTCTGCAGCAAAGTTAGGCTTGGTTGGTTTAGCTGAAACATTAGCAAAAGAAGGTGCTAAGTACAATATCAAGGTTAACGCTATTGCCCCATTAGCCAAATCAAGAATGACGGAGACTATCTTACCTCCGGACATTTTAGAAAAGTTATTACCTGACAAGATTGCACCATTGGTTCTTTACTTGTCATCTGAAATTACCAACTCTTCAGGTTCTATCTATGAAGTTGCCGCAGGATTATTTGCACAAATAAGATGGGAGAGAAGTGGAGGATTGTATCTAAACCCAAATCATACTTTTACTCCTGAAGCAATTTTAAATAGATTTTCTGAGGTTATGGATTTTAATCCTCAAACTACGATGCATCCAAAACAACTTCATGATTATAACTCCATAATAGCAAAAACGGTCACCCTACCGGATAATGAACAAGGTAATAATAAAGTTACATCATTAAATGGCAAAGTTGTTGTTATTACTGGAGCTGGGTCAGGATTGGGTAGAAGTCATGCTTTATGGTTTGCAAAATATGGTGCAAAAGTGGTTGTTAATGACTTCAATGATCCTATCTCTGTGGTTAATGAGATCACTTCCAAAGGGGGTACTGCAGTTGGTTCAAAGCATGATGTGTATTCTCAAGCTGAAGCTATAATCAATGTTGCCATCTCTACTTTTGGTAGGGTTGATATTTTGGTGAATAACGCTGGTATTCTTCGTGACAGATCATTTATTAAAATGACCCAACGAGAATGGGACCAAGTCATCCAGATTCATCTTCTTGCTAACTTTAGATTGTCTAAGTTGGTCTGGCCTATATTTGTTAAGCAAGGTTCAGGTAATATTATTAATACAACATCAACTTCTGGAATATACGGTAACTTTGGACAAGCTAATTATGCATCAGCTAAGGCAGCAGTTTTATCACTCTCAAGAACTTTAGCAATAGAGGGGCAAAAGGCACATATTCGTGTCAATGCAATAGCCCCACATGCAGAAACTGCGATGACAAAGACAATATTCCAGAAGGAAGAATTGAATAAGTTCTCACCAGATCAAGTGTCACCTTTAGTTGTTTTATTAAGCAGTGATGAATTGAACATTACAGGCGAACTATTTGAGGTTGGTGCTGGATGGATTGGTAATACGAGATGGCAGAGAGCAAAGGGTGCTATTTCCCATGAAAGTCATATTCCTGTGGAATTTGTCAGGGATAATTGGGATTTAATAACTGACTTCAGCCAAAGTGTTACCTTAAAGTCAACACAGGAATCTTCAATGGCAATATTAGACTCTGTCGGTGGTGTACAACATGAAGAAGAAGATGAAGAAGAAGAAGATGATGATGATGTCAATAATGGTTCTGCAGATGTCTATAATTATGATCACCGTCAAGCTATTCTTTACAATATTACAATCGGTGCAACGGCAAAGGAGCTCAAATACGTATTTGAGTCTCATGATGATTTTCAGGTTGTTCCTTCGTTTGGTGTTATTCCATTTATGAACCAAGAGGATGGTGGTTTGAATTTAGATGATTTATTAAAAGGTTACAATCCTATGAAGCTATTACATGGTGAACATTATTTAAAAATAAACCAGTTTCCTGTGCCAACATCTGCAACGGTTGAGACTAAATCATATCCTATTGCCATTCTACCAAAGAATAAGGGTAGTAAAAAGAATGTTTTAGTTCTTGCAGGATATGATACAATTGATGTCAATACTAACCAGGTGTTATTTCAAAACGAGGGATCTTATTTTGTTAGGGACTGTCAAACGAAAACAGGGGGACCACAAGTATTTCGGGAGACGAGCAACAAGTTTTCACGTATGACTTTTAATGCTCCATCTAGAAATCCTGATTTTACTGCTACCTTTAAAACCTCAGAGAATCAAGCTGCGTTATACAGATTAAATGCAGATTTTAATCCATTGCATATTGATCCTACTTTTGCTAAGGGTGGAGGTTTCAGTAAGCCTATACTACATGGGCTATGCTTCTTTGGTATTAGCGCTAAACTATTAGTCGATAAATATGGACTATTTGATGAAGTTAAATTACGGTTTACAAATGTGGTTTACCCTGGTGAAACGTTAAAGATTTTGGCATGGAAAGAAGGTAATGTTATTATTTTCCAGACCTGGAGTGTTGAAAGAAACACAAAGGTTATTGATTTTGCAGCTATAAAGTTATTGAACATTGGTAAGCACAAATTATAGTTGATTAAAAGATACTTATTGAAAAACCATTGAACTTTTTTTTTTGTTTTGAGTTTCGTTCTATAAAATAAAAGTAGTAAATAAGTCTATCAAGGTACCAGAATGTAGCACTGATTAATTAATAGTAAATAAAATGAAGGTTAGATTGGAAAATAAGCTTAGTGTTTAATACCACTTGCCCATGTTTCATTAAAGTGTTCACCTAAAAACTCTTGACTAAATTTGACAAGTTTACTGTCCTGTTCATCCAAATCTTTACTTAAAACGTGTTTGTACTGCACCAAAGCACTGTCTAATTCGTCAATATTTGAGAGACCTAATACAGTTTTACCCTTTTTAGTTAACCATAGTCTAATTGAATATCTTGTTGCCAGTTCAGCTAATTCAATATTGTATTCCTTTTTCAAAATGGAAGCTAATTCGGAAACTTTATCCTTTAATTCTTGTGAACAGGGATGGAAAGATCTGGTTTCTTGTGATCTTAATAAAGACATTGAAAGGATTGAGGCATTGTTCAATAATTTGATACCAGTGTCCTTGAAAAACTTTTCGTAATAGTCATCTAATATGGTGTTCTGTAGACACAAATTACAGTAACTTAAAACTAAGTCTAACTTTCCGATTTCAGAAATAGTAGTGACCTTCTTAGCAATTTGGTATAGGAAATCAACTGGATAACCGCTGATACCAACATTCTTTATGTAGCCTTGTTTCTTCAAGCTCATCAGTTCTGTCAATGCTTCAAAGATACCTTCTTCTTTAACGAATTCAACATCATGTAAATAAACAACATCCAAGTGATCAGTATGTAATCTTTTAAGTGATCTATGGATGGACTTATTTATCCATTCTTTGGAGTAATCAAAAACATCCAATTTAACTCTACCAACCTTAGTGCAAATGAAGTAGTTGTCTCTACTCACTTCACCAGACTTCAGCAGTTCACCAAGAACATCACCTAATAATTCCTCCGATGGACCATAGTAAGGAGAGGTATCAATTGCATTAATACCATTCTTGAATGCATCTAATAGAAGATTCTTGATCTGTAGCTCATGTGGATTATCGTTGTATTGAGTGTTGAATGTGGCACCTCCCAAAATCAAAGGACTAATCTGATTCAAGTTACCGGCCTCGAACTTAGGTAAATTTAATGACATTTTAACAGCAGTGGATGCAATTCTGTTATACATATATCACAGCTTGTTAGACAATGAACAGGGTGTTATCGATTGAAGTTAACATGTAATTAAGGTCCATTCAGGTAGTTAAAAACTGTGGATCTTTTTGGTAATTTTTCAAATTTCTTCAACTTTATTTTTTTTTAGACGGAGGTAAATTATGGTCACGTGATTTTGGTGGGGCCATGCCATTTATTTATTGAGTTTATTATTCATTAATCGTATTCAAATAATATATACATATATACAGAGCTATAAATAAAATGGTAAACTATTATTTCTTTTTCAACTCACGACTACGTTGGGCAGCAGCTTGAATGACACTTAAAGTCTCACCTTTTAATTCTTCCTGTGCAGCTTTGATTAAGTCAGCATTAAATAAATCACCGCTTCTAGAATCTTGGATCATCCGCTTGACAATATCTGTCTTGTTTAACAAATTATCCTTGTCTTGTGCATCTATAAAACTTTCCCAGTCCTTAATTGCCTGTTCAGTGTCAAACACAATCAATTCCAAGTTGTTGACAATCTTTAAATAGTTCATCTTCATTTGATCTTCCTTGGTGTTGTTCTTACTTTCACTGACCAATTTTTCGATTTCATTTTTGCTCATACCTGTTTTACCAAACACTGTAATGGAAGACTGTTTACCACTATCTTTGTCCTTGGCACTAACCTTAATTATACCATCAGCATCGATGTCAAAGGAAACTTCGATTTTTGGAGTTCCCTTGGGCATCGGAGGAATGTCCGTCAATTTGAATTTGCCAATCAGCTTATTATCTTGAACAAGTGGACGCTCACCTTGATAAACATTCACATTGATAGAATTTTGTCCATCAACTGCAGTGGAATACATTTGTTGAACTTTACAAGGGACTGTTGTGTTTCTTGGAATCAATGGTGAAAATAAACCACCATATGTCTCGATACCTAATGTCAATGGGGTGACATCCAAAAGAAGCACATCCTTTATTTCTCCTGATAAAACAGCACCTTGAATAGCGGCACCTAAAGCCACTGCTTCGTCAGGATTCACTTCTGTATTTGGTTCCTTACCAAAATATTTCTTAACGGTTGATCTAATCTTAGGCATTCTAGTCATACCACCAACTAGAATAACTTCATCAATATCTCTCTTTGTTAATTCGGCATCCTTTAGGGCCTTTTTTACTGGTTCCATCGTCTGTTCGATCAAATGTAAACTCATTTGGTCTAATTCATCTTCTGTTAATTCCAGTGAGATGTTTTGTGTCTGTGTAATGAATGGTAATTCAATTGTGGTTTTCTTAACATGAGAAAGTTCAATCTTTGCCTTTTCAGCAGCTTGTCTAATTCTTTGAATTGCCATTCTATCTTCATTCAAATCTGTACCAGTTTTCTCCCTGAAATTATCAACTATGTATTTTATTAGTAAATTGTCAAAATCTTCTCCACCAAGATGAGTATCACCATTAGTTGCTCTAACTTCAAAAACACCATCCTCTATATCCAAGATTGAGATATCAAAGGTACCTCCACCTAAATCATAGACCGCAACTATTCCATCATGCTTGTTACCTAAACCATATGCTAACGATGCGGCAGTTGGTTCATTGATGACCCTAACAACATTCAATCCAACCAATTCACCAGCAGCTTTAGTGGCTTGTCTTTGAGAGTCATTGAAGTAAGCAGGAACTGTAATCACAGCGTTCTTAATTTCTTTGTTTAGGTTCAATTCTGCAATGGATTTCATTTCTTTCAATATAAACCCACCAATTTGTGATGGCGAGTATATCAACTCATCAGCTATCGTTGTCTTTAACCATGCTTCTTGATTTTCCGAAAATGGAACAACTTTATATGGCAGAGTTTTCAAATCCTTTTGAACTTCTTCATCCGTGAATTTACGACCGATCAATCTCTTTGTAGCGTAAAATGTATTTTCGTGGTTAACAATTGATTGTCTCTTTGCAGCTTCACCAATTAAGACATTTCCATCCTTTGTGAATGCAACTATTGATGGAGTGGTTCTATTACCATTTGAGTCCTCCAAAATTTTGGCACTTTCTCCCTCCATAACAGCTACAGCCGAATTTGTTGTACCTAGGTCAATACCAATAACTTTAACTGGTTCTTTATTGCCGATGTCTGTAGTCGATGAATAACATCTTCTTGTTGCCGCCGTCATTGGATTTAAAAATCGGCATGATGATTGTTTCAACGCTTGCCTAATGGGAAGTTTAACAAATGTACGAGACATCATTCTGAAAACAATAAATTAGAATAGTGCTTTATCTCAATTAATGATTATTTGGTCAGATGTAAGATCATTATAACTATAGATGGAATAAATTCTTTTTATATATATAATCATCATGATGAAAATATGTTGATAATAGAATCTGGAGAGAGCGAAAAAAAAAGTCACGTGCAGCTCAAAGAGATTTTATACAATACAATGGATTGGGTACCGTTTATTATAAGATACAATATACAGATATAAAGGGGTTAGAAAAAGGGGTTAGAAAATGAGGTGGTATAATAAATAATTATTGGTATATATCATACATGTATATATGTCTATAATTCCAGAATTGGACCCATACCGACACTTCTCCAGTTTCTCATGTCAACATTCCATTCTTTCCATTGGTTCATTCTTTCTCTGACATCAACAATGTCTAAGTAGCAATTAGACATGTTATTGAAATGAGTAAAGTTCTGGAAACTTGGAGAAGGTTTAACAAAGTCTGAGGCAATTCCATTGGAGAAAATTGAGTTATTATCATCTTCCGACAGCACTAGTTTGTCATGAGGTATGTAACTTGATGCTGTTGTAGGGCCCGCAGATTTGAGTTTTGTTATTTGTTGTTGTAATTTAACTGCCTGTAATTTGGTCTTTTCTAACTCTTGCTTCAATGTTTCTATTTCTTCCTCCATATCAAGCTTGATCAGTTTCAATTCAGAGTTCTCATCCTTTAGCTTCTTCTTCTCCGAATCGGAATCCTGCAATTTTTTAGTCAAATCGTCAACTTGTGACTTCAGTATAGATTCCATAAATGATAATTCAGCATTATCAGTAGTAGCAGTAGGCACTGAACTGGATTCTTCTTCCACTGCTAAAGATGTGGCCTTGTCCTTGGTATCTGTTGTCGCATCTGCCTCCTTTTCCTTTGACTCTTCTTTACTTTCCTCATTGATATCAGATTTTGGAGTATCCCTTTCATCTTCATTAATCGTTTTCTTATCTGTAATATCCTCTGGCTTCTTTTCTGAATCCTCTTGTTTGTCCTTTTCGTTATCCTGCTCCTCTTCTTTGTGGTCAGTCTTCACAGTATCTTTAGTAGAATCATCATCCTTCTCGGCCTTCTTTTTATCATCATCCTCCACATCCTCAACATCTGGAGTTGGGGTACCCTCCTTAGATTCAGTATCCTCTGAGGGTGTTGATTCCTTAGCAGTTGACTTTTTCTTCTTATTCTTCTTATTCTTCTTCTTTTTCAACTCTTCAAATTTCTTTCTAGCAGCTTCTAATCTTTCTTCCTTGGATAATTCTTCGTCTGTTTTTTCGATCGTAGGTTCGGTGGTATCAGACATTGTGTATATGTAAAATGGTATAATACTAGATATATTATTCAAAATATTCAATTGTTCAAATACTGGTACATACTTGTTCAGACGTAAAACAGAACCAGGTTTGTGTGTCAGAAATTGATGATTTGTTTGTTGTTCCTGATTGATGGTCCTCCAGCTGGAGATTCAGCTAATTGACACGTGACGATCTGTCAAACCAAAAAAAAGCATGAATCCGAGTTAATGTAAATTATTTCGGATTTGTCCGATTGTCGCGCAAGAGAGAAATCCTCAATTTACGGTTATTTGAGATAATTGCCTAATCGGGTAATATGTAAACATCTACAATTATAAACTGCTTTTCAAAATATAACTGTTAAATTATCTATTCTATGTGATTTTTCGGTGATGGACTTGTCTTAGATTCAATTTGAAGATCAAGAAGTTTAAATCTTACTGCTACTACTACTGAGAACTGATTTCAATTGCTATCTTGATCGTTTTTTTGCTTCATAAATAAATCTTTGATTTCAAGAAGTACGTACTTACAATAAACAACCACAACCATAACTTCATCGTTACTACACTAGAAAGAGATAGCAACGATCCATTGCATTAGCATCATCACATAAAATACAGGATTAGGTTTCATTAACTTACATATGGCCGCTGCAACAACACACCTGTATGCCCAAAACTTTTGGTCAGCCGATGATGTTTCGTCCACCAATATCTTACTGGATAACTTTCATAAAGGTGTCAAAACAGTAGAGACTCTTGCACAGTTTTACAAAGAAAGGGTTGCGATCGAAGAAGAATACTCTAGAAAATTGAGTAACCTCGCTAAAAGATATGTACTTGGAAGCTATGAACATCAAGGAAGTACATTAAAGGAAAGTTTGGATCTCCTAGCTATGGAAACAAAACACTTCAGCATGACACATTCCTCACAAGCCACTGTGCTGAAAGACACAGTTTCAAGACCACTCGAGGAGTTCTTAAGTGATCTGAAAGCTAAGAATAAATCTACAGAAGCGAATATCGTGAAATTGCTGAAGTCAAAGAAAGCTTTAGAATCCAAGGTGCAAAGCGCAGCTCAAAAATATGAAGCTTACTGGAAGAAACTCAACAGTTACAAAACAGAACAGATCTTGTTAGATGAGACTGAAGCACAAAGAACCCAGAGCAAGATCCAAAAGACCACACAGGCTATGTTTGAACAAAGACGGATTTATTTTGAACTTGTGAAACAGGAAAACCAAGTTAATGCAACATGGCAAAACCAATGGTACGAAGCTTGTGAGATTTACCAATCATATGACGAATCAAAGGTTAAATTCTTAAAGGCTAACATTTGGGAATATGCAAATTCAATCAGTAGTGTGTGTCTTGCAGATGATCAAAGTTCAGAAAATGTTAGATTATCATTGGAACACTGTTCATACAAAAAGGATATCCCTAACTTTGTGGACACTTTTAAAACAGGTAACAAGATCAAGGCTCCTGCTGAGTTTATTGACTATGCTAAGGGACAATACAATGCTCCAAATACCACTGCACAATTACAAACGGTTACCTTGAATACAATTCCAAAAGTTAAGGAAAAAATAGACAAACAGCAAGATGAATTAAATAGAAAGAAAAACCCTCCACCAAAGTTAACGGAAAAGGATCAGACGAAATTCGATTTCATGGACAGAAGAGAGGAAACTTTCAAAGAATTACAAGAACAAGCACAACAAGAAGCACAAAGCATGAAGATCCAAAATGAAAATGATACCGAATCTGAACATGGTGGTACTTCATCTTCTTCTAAAGTTTTGTCCGATTATTCAAATCCAACTTCACAAACAACTTATGAATCACAGACACCTATCTTGAAGGAATCGGTGAATTCTAGTATTTACTCAAATCCTTTAGCTAGCTCCTATGGCTCCAATGAAACAGGTCCAACTCAACCAATTAGACTCTTCCGTAAGAAATCTAAGAATGTTGAAAATAATGAGATTCTCAAGAATAGTAATAATCCATTAGAGGCTTATTTGCATGACTTGTCACTAGGTGGAAATGGTAATATGGATAAATTTAGAGACTCAATGATTTCAGTGGCTTCCACGGGTAAGGGTGAAATTAACAAAAATAGTGAACAATCAAAGAAAGATAACAGAAGATTATCCCTAGGAAATTTGCTGAAGATGGATAATGAAGTGTTCGAAGCTGGCCATAAACAACAAAAGTCCCTGAATACACTAGTATCTGCTACCAATAAGCAAAAATCGGAGATTAGAAAGTCAAGTGGTTCACTACGTCGTGCCAAATCACAAACTGAAATGCAAAATAAATTCCTGACACATTCAAACCTACCATCTAGATCATCTGAAGGTTTCCCGGTTCTGAAATACTGCAGGGCTCAATACAATTACAAGGCTGAAATTGAACAGGAATTAACATTCAAGAAAAGAGACATACTAATGATCTTACACCAACAGCCTGATGGATGGTGGTTTGCTGAGAATCTAAATACTGGTGAGTCGGGATTGGCACCAAGTAATTATCTCATTGACTTTTGATTTTAATTCTTGTCAGGTGGCAACTTTTTGCTTTTCTTCATTTTGATTTTCACTTTTCATTTATATATTTCATTTACTGTGACCGTTCTGATCCATTCTTTATATCCATTCTGTTAGTTTTTTTTTTCATTTTCATCCTCCATTTCTTTGTTTTCTTTGCACTGTTAGTTTTAGAACCCCCATGTATAATTCCTTCTTTTTAACATTTGTAACTTTGACCATTAATTAATAAAAGTCAAAACTAGTACTTTGAATGTAAACCAATAATATACATGCATTTCTATAAAGTATTAATTAAATGTGATATTTTATAAATGAATATACAGAGAGTGAAACCGGAAAAAAAAATATAGAATGGTAGCCATTATTCTTATTCTGTCTTATATTTTGCTAGCTTCAGTTAACTTTTGGGGTTTTTGCTTTTTTTTTTTGAGGGGGGGGAGTATTAAACAATACCACTGACTTTCTTGGCCAGATAGTATGAGAGGAATGAAAAGATGGCCATACAAGCAATAATACCATAAAACCAATTCAAACTCTCAATGTCTTGTCCTGGAACAAGACAATTCATACCCCATAAACCGGTGACAACATTCAATGGAAGCACAATCGTACCCAGAATGGTGATCTTACCCAAGATATCGTTCATGTCGTTATTAACCTTAGTCATATCGATGTTTATTTGAGCCAAGTAATTCGAATGGGATCTGGCCAATAATTTTTCGTAATGATTCAACGATTGCACCATAGTGACAATGTGATCTTGGATATCACCTAAATACATACCAATTTCAGATCTTGGAGCAACTTCCCATTGTTCATTGCATCTCTTGGAGAATCCCTTAATCACATCAGCCTTGAAACCCAACAAACGTAGTAACGACATCACTCTTTTACGGCAATCACCAATTCTTCTCAACATGTCACCCTTTCTCTTCCAGCTTAAAATCTTGGTCTTAGACGAGGATGAGCCAGTAGATTGAGACATAGATGAGGTCAGAGATTGCTTGTCACCGTTGACATTGGAGTTACGTCTCTTCAGTTTAAACCAAACTTGTTCCTTGTCATCATCATCACTTTCATAATCGCTGTTCTCGTCATCACTATAATCTTCTTCACTTTGCATACGTAAAATAGATTCTTCAATCGCATTAACCTCCTGTTCTATACTATCAATTAATGGAGCATAAGCATCGGTGATATCATCAATTAAAGCATACGCAATCCAGTCTGCAGTAACATTAAGATAATCTCTTAGCAATCTTGCTCTTCTTCTCACATTACCCGGATGAGGAGTGGCCTTGAAATGGAATGTAATCACACCATGTCTAAACACAATCATATACATATTCAATGCCTCCAATTCAGTTTGTTTACGTCTGATCTTTGTGATTTTAGAGGACACTGAAGCGTCTGACTTTCTTCCTGAATTAATGGTGGATGCAATATCCTGTTGTGATAATCTTCCATGTCTACCATTTAAAGTGTCTATGATCTTTCTCACCCATGAGGTGTTATGCTCATACTCGAATTCTTCTTGTTGTTGGGAGGCGGCAAATGCTCTCTCCATGGCTTTCTTTCTATTAGATCTCTCCTGCGCTATATCAAAGGATGTAAAACAAACCAAGTAATAATCTTTGAATAATTCCACTTTTTCTCTAGTTTCCCCCAAGAAAATATCCTCTGTTGTCAATGGATGGATACCAAAAGCCTTAGACAACACCTTCATCTCCTCGTCTGATGGATTCAGTACATCTAACCAGAATGGTTCCACGTCATCAATACCAGTGATGGTAGAGTCTGTGAACACTGAGGCAGTACCTCCTGTGGTGGATGCCAGTAGTTTTTGTTTTAAATTGATACCTGATGGTGCGGATACAATTGGAAGACTTTTCAAATTCACTCCTGATGGAACCGTTGGAATTGGTGATGTTTCTCTAGCTTCATCAACTGGCTTGTTGGTTGAGTAATGTGTCGGAGAGAACAAACTTTCAAAGGTGAACTTTCCACCATTCACCAATCCAGAGATGGTTGGTGAATGGATGGTGTTCTCTAAATCCTCTCTAAAGTAAGTGAATCTCATCTTTTCCATTCTTGACTTACGTAAGTTGAATTCCACTCTACTTTCATGACGTTGTCTAGTATTTTTATCCCAAGGGGTGACTCTAGATGGTCTTAATCTGCCGTTAATTGGGCCGATTTCTTGTTCAATTGTAGCCATCAAAGGAGTTGTATCAGTAATCTCATGTCCCTCCACAGTTGACACTAACGGATATTGGAAACCAACCCCACCTTCATCGTTAACATGCATATCTATTGATGAGCGTTTACTCAGTATTTCAGATGCTTCATTGATTT
Source organism: Ambrosiozyma vanderkliftii (assembly GCA_003705225.2). Lineage (NCBI taxonomy): Eukaryota > Fungi > Ascomycota > Pichiomycetes > Pichiales > Pichiaceae > Ambrosiozyma > Ambrosiozyma vanderkliftii. The sequence continues at coordinate 133,195 of PPHW02000007.1, forward strand.
TCTTTATTTCATCAAGTTCTTCTTGTGCATACTCTTCCAACACTTGAACATCAGGCCATATTTTCCGTTTACCAGCTTCATCCAGTGACTCCACTGGGAAACACACATCATTAAATGACCCAGCCTCTGATGATCTTCTGGATGAAGGATTCGATGATGCATAACCATCTTCATCTTCATCTTCATCACTGTTGTCAATGTTTTTTGACGATTGGCTGCTGGAGAAAGAATATCTTGGATACACTCTACCTGGTGTAGTGAAACTGTGTAATAATTTTCCATGTTTAGGCACCCGTTGCTGTTCCAGATCAAATGGATTAACAGTGTTGTTGAAAGGAGATTGAGAGAAGTCATTCATTCTGTGATTAGGTGATATGAAGGCATTTGATTCCCTTGCAATGGCAGGTTTAGGTGTACTTGGCATAGGTTTGAATGAAATCGCATGAGCCGATGATGATGAAGGATTTTGCTGTTGAGGATAGATAGTGTTACTCAATTTCGACTTCAATTTAGGTTTTCTTTGACTGTCAACGGATGATGATGGTTTGGATGTTTTGTTAGTGTGTTGCTGCTGTTGTTGTTGTTGTTGTTGTTGTTTGGTATCTGGTATTTGTAATTGCAAGATATTATTAGCATTGGTATTGGTATCAGCTGTTATCTTTCTTCTGGTTGATTTGTCATATCTTCTGTTATCTATGAAGTAGTTCTCTCCTGTAACATCTCCGCTCAGGGAAGAGTCTGATTCATCATGTAAAAACCCCAGGGCATCTATTTCTTCTTCCTTTGAGTGGAATTTACCCAAAGGGTTTATTTCTGAGCCCGATGACTTTGTAGAATATCTGCTAGGACGTCTGGCAGTTTGGGACAAGTTTAATCGATTTGGATCATCAGTAAACGATGCTGATGCTGACTTATTAGAATCCCCCTGTTTCTGTGAACTGCCACTCTGTTGTTGTTGTTCATCCGTCTTCTTATTCGACGATTCCTTAATAGAAGACATTCTGTAGGAGGAGCGGATCGGATCAAATTGATGTGATGTGCCTGTATGTCCGTTATTCAGAAATCTAACGTAGTAGGCTTAGTATATATATATATATTATATAATATAACTAGCCATATATATATATGTATATATATGTGTGTGTGTGTGTGTTTGTATGTGAATGTATGGGTATGGTAAATAATACTGTATAATGTTGTAATAATATAGTAACGATGTCAATGTATTATGAGTGAATGTATAGTATGATTTTTGTCTTTATATATATATATATATTGATTATCCACGAGCCTTATAATATGGTATTGTAGATAGGGGGTACCAAATGTTTCAATTACCGTGTTAATTTATATATAATGATGTACAATGATATATTAGTGTTACTTAAAGACAGAAAGAAAGAGCGGTCTATATAGTGTGACGATTTACTTCTCTTAGCTAGCTTATGTTATATTTGTAAATATATATATTATATTATGTAATGTAATATCACTAATATGTAATTACAGCAAGCAAATTTTGCCGGTGGTAGAAACGGGAGCGAGGAGTGGGTGGGTGACTGGCCCAGCAGGCCGTACAGACAGAAGGAGGAGGAGGGAGGACAGACAGAGAGGAGGGACCCTACCGGTGAAATTTATGATAAGCAAAGAAGTTTATTTCATTTCATTAATTGTGAACCATTTTTATTTATTTATATATATTTTTTATGGAGGAGATACATAGATATCATATGATGGATATAGAATAAGGAAATTTATATTACACTCAGGTTTTTGGTTTCTTGGTAGGAGGATGCAACACAGAATCTTCTTCCTCCCCATCTTTCTCTCTCTTCACACCGCCTTCAGCCTTATCGTTAGAAGTTTCCCTATCTTCCCCATTCTTTATTTGAAGAGTTGCACTATCGTTACTATTTATCTGTTTTTTTATCTCTTCCTGTTTTGACTTTGGCTCTGGTTGCTGTTCTTGCAGTTCTGGCTCTGGTTTCTTCTTACCATTCAATTCGTCCAATGCATCGTTTATGGATGTGATGTTATTAGTTAGCACTTGCCATTGTGATTCATTCAATGAGATTCCCTGAAACAGAAATTAAGTTAGTATAAGAAAAACTAAAAAGAGAAAGAAAACAATGTATATTATCATTAATCATGTACATACTTTTCCTGTTGGAAGCCATTGATTGTCCTTTTGATAGAATTCTCTAATGTCGATTAAATTTGTGCTCTTAAACTTGCGCACAGTTACTCTTCTTTTATCAATACCAAGCTAAAAAGAAAAAAAAAAGTTTTTACATATACTTATATGTATTTGTAATGTGTTAGTAAATATATATATATGTATATATATAAAGGGGGTGAGATATAAAGGGTATGTAATGTCATATTACATGTCTTTTTCTCATCATCTGGTTGTCATCTATGTAATCGGAGAAATACTTACCTTTATTTGAAACTCTTTTGAATTGGAACTAGAACTGTCCTCATCTTTGGAGGATTCTTTTTTCCCACGATAATGAGCCATTGATATATATGTATGTATGTATGTATGGTGTTATTATTTATTTTGCTATGTATAAAATGGTTTAGAATACCCTTTATATATGGTTGATATTCAATTAATTAATTGAAGTATGAATGCATATCAGTATTTAAAATAACGCGTAATTTTATTTCTCTGTCATTCTTGCCACACGTGTCTCGTCAAGGGTCTATTTCAATATCGATTAGTAGTGTATGTATACCCTTCTTTCAGATATACAACAAAATGATGAATGAATGAATGAAGATTTAACTATATGAATAGAAATGTATTGGTTGGTAGCCGATATAGTCTATGAATTTATTGGAAGTTCGTTTAATATATATATAATTCTTATTATTATTAAATATAGGAAAAAATGAATATTCGTCCTAATGCAGGTATCTGGGAGGTAAAAGTCTGTATTAGGTTAAAGTTCGGAAAACAAAGCTATAAGATGTCAAAGATAGCCAGTTTCATTATATATCATTTGTAATAAGGCCATTAGTAATAATAATAGTAATAGTAGATATAGGGTTTTGTATAATACTTATAAATATGAATGGAAGTAATACACCCATCTGTGCTCACATAAGTATTGCAAAAAGAGGGAACTTCCTTGATTTCCTTCCCTTTCTCCCTTCATTCATGTTTCAGTACTTTTCCCTGCATTTAGAAAGAAAGAAATATCTTGAAATATTTCTTTCATGCTGGTAGAAGAAATGGGCATTAAATGAAAATGTTAACTCTCTAAAGAGGGATCCAACACCAACTGGGGTTTACAATGGGGAAAGAAAAACCCTTAATTGCCGGAAGTAAGAGGGGATCGAGTGAAATACATCAACCTTCAAATAAAATAAACTTCTATTTACATTTCCACAGTTCCAATTAACCGAGCCTACTGCGATTATAGGAGAGAGGAGAGACATCTATGTACTTCAAGTGCACCAATGTTAGTTAATAGAGTGTTAGTGTCTAACTAATTTTAAGGCGCACGACGGTTTACTTTTTTTTTCTCTCTTTTCGGTAAATCTGTCTTACATATGTTTACTATACGAGTTCTGTATTAAATTTAGCTAGCTTAATATTCCAATCGTCGTTTATCTTTTATTTTAGTTCATTTTAATATATGCCACTAATCATAGGTTCTTTTCCATAGACCAGCTACTGGCTATATGATAAAATCACTACTAGTATATATATATTATATACATCAACATCTCATCTCCCAAGAAGGAAATAGGTGACGCGTCAAGAAAAAAAGAAACACACAAAAAAAAAGAAATTCATCTGCCATATAAATTTCGGCTAGTTAAAAGTACGTAACGTATAAGTAAGTATAATAAACAAACCTACCTTTTTTTTACTAAGCACACCAGGGTATCTGAGTTTCCATTATTTTTACTTTCCTTTTTCTCTCTCTCAATACCTTTTTATTTTATCATTAAGTGTTCATTAATTCATTTATTACTTATATACACATATCTATATACAACAATAATAATAACAACAACAACAACAACAACAACAAATATCGTCATGTATAGTCATCCGAACGCCTCTGCATCATCCACAGGGTCGTACTCTAAAAGACTGTCGTCCAACAACCCATTCAGACCAGCACTGCTTCAAGAAGAAGCTAGACTGTCTTCGAATGGAACAGGAATATCAACAACAGCGGAAGACGCACAATATCAACAATGGTTAAGCAAACAAATAGCCGAAGAAAATGAAGATGAAGATGATGACGACGATGATATCAATTCATTCGAGGATGCCAATTCGTTCAGTGAAGACGATGAACAACATCAACAGGGTTATAAGGCTCCTCCAAGTAAACCAAGATTATACTCTACACAATCTGATTCATCAATGTACGTATCTACCTAACTCCTTTTCTTTCATTCAATTGGGTTTTCAAAAATTTTTCTCTTTTACAATTCTACCTTTCTGTTTTCTCATATTATTATTATAATTAAGTCTAAGATCAACAAATAATCCAAGAGATCAAAATCATCATCGCAAGTATTCCTTATTACTACTATTTATTTACTATTTTACCAAATATATAAACACACCATTTGAAATTTTTTTTTTCTGCCTGTACCACCCTACCCCGGCTGGTGACCCTGGCTGAGCCCTACTTGGCTGGCCTGGTGGCCCTGTCCCTGGTTCTGGCTAGTGTCGTGCTACGGAAACCTTTGCCTTCGGTGAGGGTCAAAAAGGCAAAAAAAAAAAGAAACTACACTACAGAACACTGCCACTGCATCTTTTTTTAGCTCGCGTCGTCGAACGAACCGGCCCGTGGATCTCTCTCTCAATAATATTTTTTTGCAGCACAGCACAGCACAGCACAGAGCATAGCCACAGCAGCAGCACCCGCACCGGCCACCAGCATAGAGGGTAAAAGGCGGAGACCCCCCCTCTACCGGGCTGACATTCCCGCCACAAATCTCACTCGCCCCCCTCTGCCTCCCCCATATAATTTGAATTCGACAACAAACAAACAAACAATTTGGCCTTACCAAAAAGAGCAACAGATAAAGAAAAGAAGATTGTGTGCTATAATTAGTAGTGGTTTTACTAATACTACCCTGTTCTTTCTCTTTTACACAACTCAAAACAACTCAAAACAACACAACACAGCACAAAACAACACATACACAACTATTAATCTATATAGATATTTATTTTATTTATTAGAAATAATTGATAGAGAAAATAAAACAGTTCAGATTTAATTGCCCTCGTTTTATATATATATACACTCTTTTTATCTAGAAGCCGTACAACAACTACACAACAACAACAACAACAACAAACCAGCATTCGTTTCAACACTTATATTCTGTGTCTGTATTGTGATCAATACCTTTACTATAATTTATCATTACAATTCAAGAATCAATAGAGTTGTTTGTCTATCAAGTAAAGTAAAGATCAAATATATTTTGTTTTTTACTTAAAGAGAGAAAAAAAGAAGAGTTAAAGAGAAAAAAATCCTTTTACAAAACCATTGACCTTTTTTTAACCCTCATACATTTACTAACCCGTTTTCTATTTATTATTATTACAGTATGCAACAAAGTAGAAGAAGTTCAACTAACCCATTCAGTGGACTGGTGTCACCTGAATCAACGGGATCAGTTCAACACAACAACAACAACCTACCACCACAAAGAAGACAACAACACCACACAAGCAGCAATAATAACTACACATCCTCTCCTCCTCCAGCTATTAATAGAAGAACTAAACCAACACCAACTTCCCTTCCAAATGACGATTACATCGATGATCATGATTTGCCTCCTCCTTATGAAGAAGTTACCCGCAAAAAGTATGCCAAGGATGAATACCCAAGAGATGAAAAGCCTCCTATTGATGACTCTGACGATGACGATAGATCATCTATGTCCTCTACCAATCCATTCCCTATCCCCCGCACTACTACTACAACAACAACAAATAGAAGATCTCCAACTCGTACTAGTAGACGTCTGTCCCCAGGTACTATGATGGCTCAAACTCATACTAGAATTATGTCTGATGGTAGAATCAGATCTAAGAGTACTGGCGAGGCTACTACTCGTTCATCTGGTGCTAGAACCTCATCATCTCCAACTAAACAACCATCATCATCTTCAAGAGGCCCTTCCGGATCATCATCAACATCAGCAACCCATCACCACCGTAGTAGCCACAGATCATCAAGAGCAGCCACTGCCGGCGGAGAAGAGTCTAGAGAACACAGAGAGCACAGAAAACATAGAGAACACAGAGAACATAGATCATCATCTGGAAGACATAGATCATCAAAAAAGAAGACTGTTCTAGAGAAGCCTAAAAATCTGGATACCATTGATAAACTGGATGTCACTGGATTCTTCACAGGTGGAGGATTCCACCATGATGGTCCATTTGACGCTTGTACACCTCATCGTAACAAGAACTCTAGGGCTGCTCCAGTGATGGCATTCCCAGCTGATGGTCCAAATAATTCCATCAAGGGTATGGCTCCAGTGAGCAACAAGGAACAACAATTTGATATGGTCTTTGGTATCTCTGAAGAGGACCCTCTATACACCACTAAGGTTGCCCCAGATCATGCAGATTTAAGAATGCGTGCAAACTCTGCCTCTCATCACCATCATGTCCATCATTTACATTCAAGTAACTCTTCACCTCCAAACAATACAGGTAACCTGAGAAGATCAGCATCAGCCAGAGTGCCTTCTAGATCTGCAAAGGATCCATTACTATCATCATCTCCAACGAAAAATGGAGGTACCATTGTGACAACAAGAAGAACCAGCAACGGCAACAAGAATGACGACAGTGCTGTTCCTACTGCCACTGCTTCTACTAGCAATGGAAAGTACAGATCCCCGTACAGCAATGGTGTCATTGTGAAGAGAGCCAGTCAATCAGCTTCAAATTTGCTATCCACCAATGATCCAAGTCAATTAAAGTCTACTCCTGCAGTTGTGGCTTTTGATGCCAACACCAAGGCTGATCCAGTTCATGGTGATACAACATTGGGTTTGGGTTCAAGTACATTCTTGGATGGTGCCCCAGCATACGGTAACAGTGAAAAGAAGAACAATTCAGAATTGAGTAGAAAGAAGAGTATTGTGGAGAGCAGTGGATTGCTAAGAAGAGTGAAGAGTTTAAAGGTTTCCAGAAAACAAACCTAAATAAGAAGATGGCTTCTTTCTCTGTTAACTCTACTCACATACACACACATACATTGACTTACTTACACTCTCCTTTCTCCCCCTTCACTTAATTAATACCCTCCTTTTATTGCTTTGTCCCTCCCCCCTTTTTTTTTATTTAATTTTTATTTTATCCCATCATATCTTATGTTGTTTTGTTTGTTGAT
>PPHW02000007.1:149145-252667 GCA_003705225.2 Ambrosiozyma vanderkliftii
GAGGGGGGGGGGGGAATTATCTGTGCATTTACAGTTGTTTCTATCACTACTAATATGTATATATACATATGTGGATTAATTATATGTATATATATACTGATAATACTTTGGAAATTATATGATTGTTATCTTATTCCCTCTACTATTATTTCCTACTTAGCTATCTGTAATAATTTGTTTCTTTTAATAAAAATGGGTACTATTGTAAATTACCCTTTTACCATTGAGTTTGGTCGTTAACTACAGTATATATAACCTCTTAAATCATTTAAAATACCACATCTATTTAATAGTACAATAATATACTTATTATATGTATATATATATATTATATGCATTATATTATGATCACTCTAACTAATGCTGCTGGAATTATTAGATAAGCAAAACAACAATAAAAGTCGGGTTACTCTTAAAGATATTGAAGACTTTGCTGCTGAAGAAGATGATGCCACCACATATGATACCATTTATGAATTATATGAAAGTTACTTGACTGCCTCAAGATTCTCCAAACAATCAGATACCACTACAGAAGAGGATAAGGAGGACCATGAAGACGACCAAGATGGCTATGATGATGACGATGACGATAACGATGACGATGACGATGAAAAGGATAAACCCCTGAGTACCACATTAGAAAGGACAGCTAGTGAGGGGAGACTTTTACAATCACTTACTCAAAGGGCAACTAAAAAACTAACACCACTTAAAACATTACAATACAAGGTGTACCAACCAAGATATTCAAACGAGATTGGTAGAGAGAGCATTGATGCGTTGAGAATTAGAGAGTTTACTAATAGGAAGGTGTCTCAGACTATTAGAAACGTTGATAAGATGTGTATGCAAAGATATTTCTCTATCCAACATGGACTGAGTCAATATCCATTTAAATCCTCCTCCTCTACTGTTTCCAGAGATCATGAGCTCATTTTTGAGAACACTCCTGGTAGGAGAGACTCTATGAACACTAAAAGAAGTTCGGGACCGAAACAGATGCTTCCACCAATTAACAATGAATCAACATATTCAACCAATATAGAGTCTCCATCTGCAATGGCTCTGTTGCAGCGTACTACAAGAGAATTTCCAAGAAGAACAACTGAACCAGTGCTTGAAGTGAAAAACGATCATAGCCCTTCTATTACCTTTTCTTCAAGTTCTGATTCAATTAAAAGAGTATCTACAGGCTCAACCACGGCCTCATCTCCACAGGAGCTGCCGCAGAATCATTTCATACAAAACACAGAGATTAGTAGTGGTGGTTATATCAAAACCAAACCCTCTAATATTACTGCAGAAATCCAATCAGGTGAACATTTTGGATATCTAATGAGTAAGTATGGTAATTGATTGATGGCTACCAATTATACACACACACACACAAGCCCGAGGGTATTCCTCCTATCCATCGGGGAAGACATCCATCGCACACCATCGCTCGTAACCCATTTTATTTTTTAAGCTATTTTTTTATTATATATAAATATATCCACAACCCATTATTATTATTACACTAGTTAATATTTATTATATATTAATAAACTTGTAACATTTGTATCTATTCTTTTTCCTTTTCATTATCACCAAATAACATCATTAACCATTACTTTCTCTGTTATATTAAAAGGCGTGACGACCTATATCTAATTGATTTGCAATTATTGTACCTCCCGTTCTTTTTTTTTTGTTGTTGCACTTTATTCTTTAATTAATTGCCTTCTCTTTATTCCACTTCTCCACCCCCACACAAACAGATTAGAAGAATCAAAGCTACTCTTTTTTATCAAGATATCCCAGAAATTCTAGAGTATCAATATCAATAAGCTTATTTATTTTGTTGTTCCTCCAACTCATTTTACAATTAGATTGATTTTTTTTTGTTTTTCGTTTTCCTCCAAAGATTTCTCTATTTATTCGAACATTTTTATCAGTATACTAGAAAGACAACAACAACAACAACAACAACAAAAACAAAATACAGCTAGCAATATGGACAATTTTGACTTCCTTGCTGATAAGGAAGCACCATTACCAATTTTGAATGGCTTTCCATCACCAGGCCAAAAGGATAACAACAGCAATAATAACAATGGTAACAACAACTATGCTAATAATAACTCTAACAACATTAATTCACAACATCAATCAACTAATCAAGAACAAAATTTAAACCAATATCAAGGTAACCAAGATATAGCAAATATAGACAGTTACACTAATATGTCCTCTTTGGATCAATTCTTGGATAATTTGTCCTCACAGGACCCTGAACCAAGTACTAAGAATAATAATATCGAGTCTCCTTATGGCCTATCATTTGATTACAATAACAAACCAAGCACCAATTCGAGTGGTTTGACTCCAAATTTCAAAGCTGAAGATGAATATGGTTTGGCTTTGGAGAATAATGGAGCATCTGCATCTCAATTCAGTTCCAATAACTATGATATCTACAGTCCTTCTGCTACTGTTCCTTCATTTACCGAGACCCGTTCAGCTAGTATCAGTGGACCTTCAAGTAACAATATACCTAATACGAACACAACCACTGCAACTGGTATCCATGCAAACAATATTCCTCAAGTACCAGCAAATCAACAGGGCCAAAACTCAAACTTTAATCCACAATACTTTTCACCACAGGTGAAATCAGGTTCCTTGCAGCAAAGATCAGGGAGTATCAATTTCTCGAAGAGTTATGGTACTAATACTACTACAACTACTCAGCAATTGGGATCATCCATTAATAATGTTATATCGCCGGCTTCGACTTATGATGGATTGCTAGACTCACCTTATGGTTCATATACAGGCCCAGGAAGCAGTTACAATGAAAGCTTTTTAAAATCTCCACTGAATTCACCTTCTTTTAAATCGTTAGGATCCCCTGCCTCTTATGGAAGTTCAATAAATTCCCATATGAATCCTAAGAATCCATTGAGTAAGGAGAATAAGTTGTCAAGACGTCGTGAATTACATAACGCTGTTGAAAGAAGAAGACGTGATTTAATCAAGGAGAAGATTAAGGAATTAAGTGGATTGATTCCACCACCTTTGCTCTATGACTCTAACAAAATGAAAAGTACTGCAAATAAAGAAATCAAAGTGAATAAGAGTGTAACATTGACTAAATCTGTTGAATACATTGGCTACTTGCAAGAGATATTGGTTTCTCAAGATGAAAGACTGAAATTGCTACAATTCAAAATCGATGAATTGGCAGGCGATGACAATTTTGAAGATGGAAATCTCCCACTAGGACAACAACAACTTTCTCCTGAACAACTAATCCAACAACAAAATCTACAGAATCAACAACAACAACAACAACATCCTATAAGAAACGGTAATGAAGATGTTTATGACTTTTTGACAGCTAAACCTGAAGGTAACGATAACTATCTACAGGATTTGATATCAAAGAGTGGTGGTGCTACCGATTCCTGGGTGTGAGAACTATTGAATGTTCACTGGTGTGCATCTCTTTCTTTCTTTTCTTTTTATCCTTCTTTTTTTTATTTCTGTATTCTCTTCTATTATGTCCTAATGCTTTTCTATGCTTTATTTTACAGCTTTCTCTCTATATTTTTTTGTACTATATATATGCATGTATATGTATGAACCCATCAATTAATATGTTCTTATGCCCACTGCGTGTTCTTTTCAATTCAAGCATTAGTATAAACATGTTGTTTGACTTTACAAATATGGATTTTCCATATTCCAAAAATTTTCACCAATTGTTTTTTCATTTGGAGCGTCTTCTCTAACTGTGGTGTCTGTTTGGGGGTAGACTCCACACTTTTCAACACCATTTACAAACTTTTGTACCAGAACTTGTTGAATATTTCACTTCAGAGCAAGTATATGTATATAACTGATTCATTTACTATGAGCATATACAAATGAATTGGAATCACTCCCACCTGTTCGAGAGATAGAATGTCAGATCGCACTATCCCCAATATTATTTCGATTTCATCGGATGAAGGTAACAATAGACCACCATTACATTACAACTACTCCGAGTCGTCCATAGCAAAAAGACATAGACGATCTGGAGGAAAACATCAAATGGCAGCTTGCTGTGCTTGTAGGAGAAGAAGAAAGAAATGTGATGGTAAATATCCCAGATGCACGGCTTGCGAAAAGCTGGATTTAGATTGTACAATGATTGATCCACCTACTGGTAGGGAGATTAAGAGAAACTACATCGAAAGTCTGGAACAAGCTGTGGAACAGTTGACCATGAAACTAAAACCAAAAAATGAGTCTGATTCCTCAACGATGACAGCATCAGCAGGAGAAAGATCCACAGCAACAAGCACTATGCCAATAACAACAACATCAAATGGTGACCATAATTTCCCAATGAAAGAAGGGCTTGCTCAACATTCCCAGTCTGCCAATAATAAAGAAGATTTAATTCAGGAGGTTGGATACATCACATTAGGTGTGGCAGCTGAACCAAGATATATAGGTGCAACAAGTGCATACTCCATAGCAAAGGCTCTCACCGGTTCAATAAATTGCTTTGCTGATAGTATCCAAAGGAAAGCATCAACAAATAATGATAGAGACCACTCACACCTGAACTTTGTCAAAGATGCACCTTTCGTGAAACCCGATGTTACCACGGCCAGAAGATTGTTGACAACATACAATGATATTGTCCAGTGTCAATACCCCTTTTTAGATTGGAAGTGGGTTCTAGAATGCTTTGATAGAGTGATTCATTATGATTCAGATGATTATGAGTCAAATTTCTTTATATATATGATATTTGCTGTTGGATCACAACTTGTTGAAGTTAAAAATAAATTTGTGGGAACAAGTTATAAGAAAAGTTATTATGAAAAGGCATTCGAATTCGTTAACACCATTGTCGAGGCTGCTAATATAAGATCTGTGCAAGCGTATTTAATCATGGCAATCTTCTCACAGAAAATGCCCGATGGTTCATCAATTTGGCAAACAACAGGATTAGCGATTAGAACGGCAGTGGCATTAGGATTCCATAGAAAGCCGTATTCCGTTAGAAAGGCTGTTCTCACTCAACAGCAACACGATTCACAAGAATTAAAGTTAAGAATATTTTGGTCTGCATATGGAATGGAACGAATCAATGGAATGGTTTTAGGAAGACCATTCAGCATTGCAGATGCTGACATTGATGCTCCACTACCCATGGAAACAGAAGAAACCAAAGTGGCATGTCATTTGATTAGACTTCGCCGTATTCAGTCCAAGGTTTGCAATTATATTTCAAGATCGGATTTCCAAGTTGATAATTTAGATGTTATAAAGGATGAAACAATGGCGATCATCACTGAGTTAAACACTTGGATATCAAATTTCCCCTATAAGGCTGATGCAAGGTCTACATTTGAAACAGACAACTGGTATATAATAATCTATCATAATTCAATGACACTTCTACTTCGACCAGCAGTATTGGAAGTTTCGAAGTTACAACACCAGTCTCCACCTATCCTATTTGAATGGTTCAAGGTGTACACAGAATCTGCTTCCTCTATATGCTTGAACTATAAAAATATGTATCTAAAGGGTAAGTTAAGTTACACTTGGTTAGCGATGCATTGTGTGTTTATAGCTGGAATTTCTTTTTTGCATTGTATTTGGCTTGACTCCATGTTGCATGTCCTAGAGTTTAAAAGACAAACCATCATTTATGAGACTATCAATGCATGTTCAATGGTTCTTTACGTTTTGGCAGAAAGATGGCCTTCTGCTATTATTTTCAGGGACAGTTTCGAGAGAATTGCATCCACTATAACCGCATCCCTTGGAAATGGTTCCAATGATCAGACAAGTAATGGTTCTAGGGACACAGATGATGGTGGAATATTTATTAATGGAAGCATCAATGTTGACCCATGTATGCGATTCAACAGGGATACTGCTTTTATCGAAGATAGTCAGATTCCTAAAATCCCACAATCTCCTATATACGGTTCACCTGCTAATGGACGAACGGTTGAACCTCCTGACCCTTTGCTGGAGTCGTTTTGGGATCTGTTAAATAGTACTGGTGACCGTTTCCTCCGAGACATATTTAATGACATGGGGGAAAACTTCACGTTATAAAGTTTGAAGTTTTTTATAAATTATTAGTTATTAATACATGTACATTAGGCAATTATGTAAAAATGGAGAGGAAGAAAAAGAGTTGATTTGATATGTCATGATTCATTAGCTGAAATATAATGTTAGATATATATATATATATAGATAGATATTTATGTGTTATTATTAATATTTATTATTAGTATTATAAACCAACCATTCCACTAAACTGTCTCAATCCCATGTTAGCAATCATTTGAAATCCTTGTGCACCATATGGGAAGTAACTCAAGGTGTAGTATATCACAGCTAGAATCTCAATAACACCGCAAATTAATGTTAGAATTGTAGATTTCAAAAATGCAGCTGAGTATAGTGTTAAGAATATACTTGAAAAGAACACAACAGTGAAGGGCAATCTTTCCTTTGATAATAGGTGTTTCAAATAATTGACTGGACCTTGTAGACATCCAAAACTGATGACGAATAGAAATGATCCTAGTGTCCATAACATGGCAAACTTTCTAGGTTTTAATGCCAACACAGGTGCCAACATGATACCTAATCCAAAGCAGACAACGGCACCTAATATACATATGAAGAAACAAATATATCTTTCAAATCTAGACAATGTAAACCATGAAGGTTCCTGTGCTTCTGAATTCAAGTCTTGATTGGTCAATGGTAACACATTATAGGCTTGATTGTATCCATCCTTGACAGTGTTTGTAAATGATGAGAATATGTTTTTGGCTTGGTCGGCAATAGTGGCCTCTTCGCCTGAAGTTCCTTCAGTTCTGGTAGTTCTCCAGTTGGATAAAATACTTTGCTGTTCTTCACTCATGGCAATTTGATTTGTTTATTGTATTTAAAACTAGAGTATTATTAATCAAGGGGGAAGGGGTGGGCAAATGAAGACTGATAAGTGTCATGCATATGTGTTGTTAGGTGTTTGTTTATTGTTTTTTGGTGGTTTGTTGTTCTGTGCGATTCCAGAATTATTTCGCACGTATTTTTCGTACATATACTTACTATTATAAGTATAGTTAGTCTATCGAAAATATAATACACATAAATAAATATAAAAAAGAAAGAGAGATAACCAAATTAGATAGAGAAATAGAGAAATAGATTGATAAATAAACAGATATATTAATATAATGATAAGTTACATCAATTCTGTCAAGACAACACTATGTATTTCCGCAAATTCACTTAGAAGCTTCAAACTTTTTTCAGACCTTTTCCAATTCTTACTGTTCAGCTTTAGGGCATCTAAACATACTTTTAGATTTTCGTAATGGCCTGTATTTGTTTGGTTGCTTTCTATATAGATAACTAAATGAACCATTGTGGCAAGATAACACAAAAATCCAAATTGATAAGACACTAAATCTATTTGTCCAGTGTTCATAATGATGCGAATTATTTTGGAAATCTCCGAAGCGGCACTTATGCATTTCTTAGATGCAGAGAAAGTAGAGAAGTTATTCCCAACAAATAGTCTGTGCAATAATATCATACATCCGTAATAGTTTAAATTGAAATCCAATACATGGGTATTAGTGCTGATCTTGGAATCCGTGAAGTCACAGGGTAAAGAAGCCTTTAAGTTTCGAAATGATTGTTCGGCCGTCTGTAATAACTTGTTTCTTTCTTGAGTGTCACCCAAATCACCCTGAATAGAACAAATTTGATCTGTAAATCTATCCAAAGTATACCACAATCTTGAAATATAACTGAATGACACTTCCGCTATGAAATCAGGATTGTCCACCCCTGGTACGTTATTAACCTCATAGAATGGAGAAATTATTCTTTTGAAATGAATGCAGGCAGGAACATTCAAAGTAGTGGTGATTATTCTATCTTGTGAACAGATGGACCACAATAAGGCAGATTGGTAAGGAGTTCCCTGAGGAGCAAAGCTAGAGGCTAATGAGCCTTTATCGTAAGTGATGTGATAGCCCATATGTTGTGTCAATGCACATGACATTGATATAAAAAGGTAAGACATGGAGGCATTTCCCATTCCAAACTCATAGCACGACAATACAAGCAACCCTTGAACTAAATGCTCATCTAATGCCGCCTTACATGCACCAATAGTCATACGAATTGCCTGATTAATGAATAACATTTGGATTTGTTTAGCATGTGGGTTTTTGGAATAAACACATGCCATACCAAACACAGCACACATTAATAGTTGGTGAGATGGTCGGGTATCACTGACAAAATCCCATTCAGCAATTTCATTCACTGATTTTGTGAAAATATAAACTACATCAGATGCATGCTTTCTGAATAATTCCAATAGTTCAGCTTTGAATATTGCA
Source organism: Ambrosiozyma vanderkliftii (assembly GCA_003705225.2). NCBI lineage: Eukaryota > Fungi > Ascomycota > Pichiomycetes > Pichiales > Pichiaceae > Ambrosiozyma > Ambrosiozyma vanderkliftii. The sequence continues at coordinate 157,581 of PPHW02000007.1, forward strand.
TCAATATAATATATATGTTCTCCGTTTGTTCCAATGTAAGGCGAAAACTCTGCTCCAAAAATGCCAGAACCAAGATATGGAGTCTCCGAATCAGCTTTATCATCATCTTCTGTATCTTGTAGTCCATTACGATCCAAATTGTCTATACTTATGCGACTAATACTGTTTAAAAGGTTTGAAAAAACAGTATCGTTATCATCTTCCAGCTCATTGGAATCTGGTTTAATGAGTAAATTGTCCAAGTCTTGACTTATAGTTTTCATTAATTCCGGGTTGTATTTCTTTATAAAGTCCTCCAGCTTCTTAGTCTTCTCTTCTAAGTAGAATATGTAATCACCATGATACTTTCTCCGTCTTCTATCGCTTTCAATTTGATATATGCAAGTCCTGGAAGTCTTCAGACAGTTCTGACATGAGGGGAGTTTCCCATCACAGTTATTTTTCTTCATTGCCCGGCATGATGTACATACGCTTGCGATATATGATGATGCTGTAGGAGATGAATAGTGGGGGTGGCTTTGACTGTTGCGATGGCCATCGGATTCAATAAACGATGATAAAGATTTGTTTAACACATCTTCATGCAAACTTCTAGTTGAAGGGTCAAGTATGTTAGGGTGTCGTATCCCATGTGACCTCTTATAAGCATCTTTAGGTTGTTTAGGCATTGTATAAGTGGTGAGATAGTTTTATGGTAGGATGAACAGGATGGTCGGCATCTTTTATACATACAGTATTAATAGTCATATCTCATCAATTAGTTGTAGTAATACTCAACTATTTTTTTTTTGGTACATAAAAAATGAAAGTTTTCGCCCTCATTATTTTTATTGGCAATATTACGCAATTGCTATTACGCTCTCATGTTATCGTTCCCTTTACTAATATCTGCTGCCACCCTTACCGAAAACAGAAGGCTTACTAAGCTTCCCTATCTATCTTATCTCTATCTATTAATATTACTGGTAAATTGGGAAATTTAAATAATTAATATTCTAAATAAATAAATGAAACTGAATAAATAATAATATATACGATGGATAGCGCTAAAATTAAAGATACAGTTTTCTAAGCAACGCATCAATCTACTACGATATCTATCTAAATATATATATATATATATATTCACCAGTCTAATGCAGCTAAACTTGTACAGACAGTTCTTTCTGGAAGCTTTAGTTTGTACTTACTGTCGATACCAGAGAATATATGCTTTTCAGTTTCAGTTTTCTTCACCTTCCACTTCTGTGTACCTAACAAACTATCCAATTCAGTAACTGGTGGCAATTTAACGTAAATAGTAGATTCAACCTCTTTAACATCAAATGTAGCTATAGACAATTCAGGATCATTCTTACAAGAACCAGTCTTCAAAGAGTAATTTCTCTTATGCATAGGACAAGAAACATAATCTTCTTTGCTACCATCTTGACCCAATATACCTTGATTCAAAACAAAGGTTCTCTTATGACCACACATATTCTGGGAGCAAAATAATTCTGACTGGTTATTTCTAAATATAGCCAACTGAGTATCACCTATAAGCACTGTAGTAGAGGATCCAGATTCAGATAGTGGCAAATCAGAGGATTTACAAACTTCTTTCCAACTGGTAGATGACCAGATAATCTCGTTAAACTTTTCCTTTGCTGATGATTCAGGCCACTCTGCAGGTCTAGGCTGTCCTCTTTCATTAACAATTTCAACTGTTTCTTGCAAATCATCAGTATTTATAAATTGCTTGAATATTGGGTTATCAATATCAGCTTTAAGGGAGGCGGCCCACTCATCATAGTAACCAGAGATGATTTTTTGCATTTGTGATTCAAGATCCTTACAAATAGATAGCTTATCTCTGATAAGCACATCCTTTAAATACTCAATACCACCATCTAATGCCTCTAACCATCTTGCTGTTCTCTGTAGTCTGTCTGCTGTTCTGATGTAAAACATTAAGTAACGATCCAATATTGGAATCACTTCATCTGGTTTAACACTTGTTGCTAACAATTGTGCATGAGCAGGCTTCATACCACCATTACCACCGACATAGATATTGAACCCTCCTTGAACAGCACAAAGACCAAAATCCTTAGAATGAAACTCAGCACAATCTCTGATACAACCAGAAACACCTCCCTTCATCTTATGTGGGGATCTGATACCCTTGTATCTCTCTTCTAATCTAATAGCAAGACCAACAGAATCACCAATACCATATCTGCACCAGGTGGATCCAACACACGACTTCACATTACGTAAGGTTTTACCGTAAGCCTGTCCACTTTCAAATCCAGCTACATGTAAATCATCCCAGACATGGGGTAAATCTGGTTTCTTCACACCAAATAAATCAATACGTTGAGCACCTGTAATCTTAGTGTACACGTTGTACTTGCTTGCAATTTTACCTAGTGCAATCAACTTCTCGGGAGTTATTTCTCCTGCCGACATTCTTGGAATAACAGAGTAGGTACCATTTCTTTGTATATTTCCTAGGTACTTATCATTTGTTTCTTGAAGTCCGTTAACTTCATTACTTAGCAAAAGTTTATTGAACAAAGTGGAGATAATTGACCCAATTGTAGGCTTACAAATTTCACATCCAGCACTGGTAGGATCGTTACCCAGATGTTCCATCACAGATTTGAATGTCTTATATTCCTTAACCATAATAATTGAAAATAAATCCGGTCTTGAATAATTGAAATGTATACATAGATTATTGGAGATTTTGTTACCTAACTTCTTCATTTCACTTTCGAATATCAACTTAACAGTAGGTTCACAACCACCACATGCAGTACCCGCCTTTGTGCATTTCTTCAAATCTGGCATAGTGGTACATCCGCCCTTAATTGCATCAATCAAAGACCCCTTTGAAATGTTATTACAAGAACAAATTTGTGTATCATCTGGAAGACCATCAACATCATCTTCTTGTGAACCACCCGATCCAAGGATAAGTTCAGCAGGTGATGCCACAGGCAATGGCTTTCTTTGCTTACAAAGAGAGGTAAACTTTGTATAGTTCTTTGTATCTCCAACTAATATACCACCTAACAAATACTTTCCATCCTTGGTAAGCAAAAGTTTTGTATAGACACCCTCAATAGGGTCCTCATAGACCAAAGCTTTTACTTCTTGAGATTTGTAGCTTTTAGGCAACCACTTTGCACCTTCAGTATCGGCAAAATAATCACCAAATGATGCAACATCAACTCCCATCAATTTAAGTCTGGTACCAACATCAGGTTCTGTGAACCGTTTATAATGATGTAGTTTGGCTTGAGTTAGATTGAAGGCTAGTATATCAGCCATTTCATAGCCTGGAGCAATTAATCCAAATGTTTTATTGTTCCATGATGCACATTCACCAATAGCATAAATTGATTCGTCTGAAGTTTGCAGGTAATCATTAACTTCAAATCCACCTCTAGGGCTTTTTTTCAAACCTGACTCAGCAGCTAGATCATCTCTTGCCCTAATACCAATTGTATAGCATAATAGTGAGCACTTCACTTCCAAGCCATCACTGTATTTAACTGCTTTTAAATTATTATTATCATCAAACACTAATTCGTCAACAGTGATCCCTATCTTACAAGCGACACCCAGTTCCTGCACCTTTTTAGTTAGCATTGTACCACCTTTTTCATCCAATTGTCTTGATAGCATCCAGTCTCCCTTTTGAGCTATAACAATCTCTTCAAATTCATCCATATCATGCAACGCCTTTGCAGCTTCTAGACCTAATAAACCACCACCAACAATGATGGCTCTATCCTTACCATTTTTTGGGTCTTCTGCAAATGAAACCATCTTCTTTAAATCATCGATTGTACGGTAAACAAAGCAGCCCATTCCAGCATATGATTTTTCCGGAGTTGGGGTGGGAAGAAGCTGATATGGTAAAATTGCATACGAACCTGTTGCTAGGACCAAAATATCATAAGGTAATTGGATCCCCTTTCTAGTAGAAACATATTTATCATCTCTGTTCACTTTGGTGACGACATCATCAATTGTGTAATTCCATTTAGTTTGATCTCTTTCATCATAATATTGTTGATCCATGAGCAGAAGATTGTTGAAATCACGATGTAAGAAATAGTCGGTAAGACCAACTCTATTGTAAGCTAGGTATGGCTCTTCACCAATGACAGTGATGCAATATTCATTAATCTTGGAATCGTTGGTCAACATTTTCTCAAGGAAAGACAAACCAACCATTCCAAACCCAACAACAACTAGATTTTTTCTATCTCTTACAGGCTTGATATCTTCTGGCATTGGTGGAATGCAATCTATAGCAAAGTCCGGCATAACTGTGTAATAAAATATATCTTTCAGTTGTAGTTAATATTCTTTTGCTTTGTTTTCTATATATTAGTTTCTATGTTAGAGTGTAAGTTTTTAATAGATGAGATGCTAAATATATCATCAAAACCTGAGTGGATATACTATCTGTTTTGAACAAGATATTTTCTCTTCCCATAAATAATAATGTGATTTATTGATTAGAGCAGCTCATACTACAGATAATAGATAGAACATTGTTTATTAAACTAGTTAATACATGCTTTATAATTACTACGATACTATTGGATCAAATTCTATACCCTATATTAATAAGGAGCAAGAAGTGGAACTATGATAAGGTAAAATAATAATTTCCACCGACAATCCTCAGAGAAGCGGAAAATTATATTAAGGCTGTGTAAAAAAGACCGCTGAAAATGAAAGCATGCGATGCTTGCACATGCTGCATATTACACTTTACACGACCCCCTGCCCTCCATTATTTTTAGACATGCGCACGAAGGCTTAGATAAGATAAGATAAGTTTTTAAGTAAATTAAAGCATATAAATTAAATAAAGATATTCAACGGATATAATATTATAAATCTACACCATGGGAGAAAATTGAAAAAGAAAATACTAATAAATCATACGGGAAAAACTTTAAATCAAGTCGTATTCTGCCTCATGAACTTCTTGAGGTCTTTCCTCTCTAATAGGAATTATACAACAGAAAACATTAATAGCAACGCACACCACACCGATAATCCAAAATGCTTTAAAATAATTATTGACACCATTTGTAATAGTAAATCTGAAAACCAAACTGAACAAGATACCACCAATGTTTCCAAAAGCACCAGTAACACCATTCACGATACCACTGTGTTTTTTGTTAATAAATGGCACACATGCATAGTTGGCACCATTACCCATTTCCATGAAAATGGACATAACAGCCAAGGCAGCGATCAACGCTTTCACATGTAGGTCAGGGCAAAATCCAATCCAGATTAAGAAGATGCCTTGAACAAAACCACAGAAAAGCATCCAAAATTTCTTAGCCTTTGTAGTTTTAAAGTAATGATATAACAAGTCAGAAATGAAACCACCTAATGGTCTTGAAACAACGTTCAAAAGACCCATCATAGAACCCCATGCACCAGCTTTTGATGTAGACCAGGTTTTCTTTTTGGATTTGTACAATGCAGAAAGAATAGCTTCAATGGCCAACTCACCACCAAATGTAGTAATGTAACACAAGGCAACAAGCATGGTTCTTGGGCTGAATGTGATCTTTAAGACGTCTACTAAACTTGGTTCTTCGATGATCTCCTCTGTATTTATGAGTTCAGAAATTGGAATTTTTTCGATATCATCAGAAGTTTTCTCTAGATCTCCTCCATCACTAATCACTTTAACAGATGTCACGGCGTCTTCCTTTGAGACGTGCTTAGTGACAGAAACAGACTGTAGTAACGAGTTATCAACGTGAAGGTTCAAGATATCTTTTCTTTCGGACCACTTACCTCTTGGACAATCCTGCCCAAAGAAGAATGTTAAGCATGCGACAAACAGTAAAATCAAGAAAGGACCAATAGTAAATGCTAATGACCAAGATTTATGTATACTGTATCCATCAGACTTTAATCTCTCGGAGATAGCTGGCATGACAAAGAATGCCACACCACCACCAGAGTTACCCCAACCAGCAGCTAGAGCATTGGCAGTTCCAATAATATTGTTATCAAAGAACACATTTGTCATCTGGGTACATGGAATGAAACTAGAACCTAGGAAACTGATAAAGAATCTAATAGCATGTAGTCCAGAAACATTATTAACGAGCGGAACGAAGGCAGTAGGAATAGCACCAATAAGTAACACTGCAGTCATGGTCAATCTTGGACCGTATTTATCTGTCAATGGTCCCAACACAAATCTACCAATCAAGGTAGCACATAGACCAGCAATATTGTTATTAGCGATTTCAACACTGGTAATTTTTAAGTCTGTTGTGATCATACCCTTTAATAATGGTGGGAACGCAAACCAAGCCAAAAAACACACAAAAAATCCCAACCATGCAAGGTGAAAATTTCTACCATAAACATCTAAAGGATTTAAGATAGGGATCGTGGTAGCCTTTAAATTTTTTGGGTTAACCCTTGCTGGTTTCCAAAGAACTGAAATACCGGACATGTTTTTTTTTTCTAAAAGTAACTCCTAATCACAAGTAATAGAGTTGAGATGAATATATTGTGAAGTGAATCAGAGTCAAAATATAAATTTCAAATGCATGGTCTAGTAAGAGAATAAAAAAAAATACTAAACCAACTAATGTATATATATATATATATCTATAATAAAAAGATATAAAAAATAAAATAAAATATGTACTTACGCTCAAGATCATAAATTATCTATCAATCAAGGAATATTACGTTTTTCTTCAACAGATGGATAGATAGATGATTGATATCAATATCTGCTGGATAGGGTAAACTATGTTCACTGGTTGATAGAGAGAGAGAAGCGTGGCTATATTTTTAACCTCCATTGTTATATGCGATAATGCGAAAAAAATATTTTTTTAAAGGCTGTGTGTAAAGTCGTTCTACAGCGATAGTGCGGAAAATAAACTTGATATGAGGTGGAGGTAGAGGTGGAGGGGGAGAGGGAGAGGGAGAGGGAGAGGGACAGAGAAGAAAGCGTGAACATACTTACTAAGTGCTCTTTTCTTTTTTGGTAAGTTCGATAAGGAGAATATAAAAGTTTTATCGTATCAAACTGAATATATTTATAATTATATATATAATATATAATAGATATATATTAACTGTAAAGTTAGTTAAATTATTCCCCGTATGAAATGATGTGTTCGCGTTCAGTTTAGTAGGTCTATACTATATAGAAATTACGGATGATATTGGAGTCCCACGTATTATTTTTTGCACCCTCATTAACGTTATTCTCCGCCTGCTTACTTACTTATCTTAAACCATATTTTTTGGAGTATTGCGTATTTCCAGACATGTTTCCTTTTTCTTAGGGAGGATTTCTTTGATCCCTGAAGTATAATAATATAATATATGAAAGTAAACTAGGCTTTGTAAGATTTTTTTTTTCCGGTGTGTTCATTGGGTTCATTTGACACTTTCGTTGTATATCATATACTATTTCGATCATTCTCTATCATTAAAATCAAAGATTGTTGATTCCCATGTATAGAGATTCTATCCTGTAATATTCTCTTTCAAAGAAGGAAACATGGAGCCTCTACATACTTTAGAAATTCAAAATTATAGCATCTCTGATGGTCCTCTTATCAACGATGCCCTTGTTCAGAGTTTGCAACAAATAACAGAATTCCCTTTCCCCGTGAGAAAGGATGAACCACTAACAGAGGTTCAAGAAATTGATAAAACAACAAATGATTCATTTGTAGCAAGAAATCCAGAACTATTAAGGCTAACGGGTTCACACCCCTTCAATGCAGAGCCTCCATTGACTAAACTTTATGATCATGGGTTTCTAACACCAGTGAGTTTACATTTCGTTAGAAATCATGGTCCGGTTCCAAAGATGGATCCTGAGGATATTATGTTGGACTGGGAAGTTGAAGTGGGAGGCCTAGTGGAGAAACCATACACTCTACGATTATCAGATATTATCGAGGGGTTTGATATCTACACTGTCCCCATCACCCTAGTTTGTGCAGGTAACAGAAGAAAAGAACAAAATATGGTTAAAAAGGGTACCGGTTTCAATTGGGGTGCCGCTGGTATATCAACTACTCTTTGGACTGGTTGCATGCTTGGTGATATTATTCAAAAGGCCCTACCATCAAGAAGAGCTCGTTATGTTACAATGGAGGGTTCAGATAGTCCTGCAAAAGGTGCATACGGAACGTGTGTTAGATTCAGCTGGGTGATGGATCCTGAAAGATCAATTATGATTGCATATAAACAGAATGGTGAATGGTTAACGCCCGACCATGGAAAACCTTTGAGAGTTGTAATACCAGGTGTCATTGGAGGAAGATCAGTTAAATGGTTGAAAAAATTAACTGTTAGTGACGTTCCTTCTGATAATTGGTACCATTATTTCGATAACAGAGTGTTGCCTACCATGATTACGCCTGAGATGGCGAAGGCTAATGATGATTGGTGGAAAGATGAAAGATACGCAATTATGGATTTAAATGTTCAAAGTGTCATATGTAAGCCAGAAAATAATGAAGTGATAGATCTTTTAACAATAAAGGAAGGTGAAGAATACTCTGTTGAAGGATTTGCTTATAATGGTGGTGGTATTAGAATAGGTAGAATCGAAGTTAGTTTAGATAAGGGAACAACGTGGAGATTGGCTGATGTCAATTATCCAGAAGATCAGTACAGAAATGCAGGTTACTTTAGATTATTTGGTGGACTGGTAAATGTCTGTGATAGGATGTCATGTCTCTGCTGGTGTTTCTGGAAACTAAGTATTCCAATCTCAGAATTTGTCTCTGCCAAGGATATTGTGGTGAGGGCCATGGATGAAAGAATGACTATTCAACCAAGAAATATGTACTGGAATGTCACCTCAATGTTAAATAACTGGTGGTACAGAGTTGCCATACAGACCAAAGAAATTGCAAACTCCTTGAAATTTGAACATCCTGTTTTAGCAAATACCTCTGGAGGTTGGATGGATAGAGTTAAAAAGGAAGGTGGTGATATACTGGATGATAACTGGGGTGAGTTTAATGAAGATAGTGGTAAAGTGAAGGTGAGAGAAGTGAAACCTGATGAAGATCTTGAAATGATGTGTGATCCTGAGAAGATGAAAACTGTTATATCAAAGGCCGATTTGGCTGCACATGAAGACGATGATGAGCATCCATGGTTTGTTGTGAAAGGTCATGTGTTTGATGCTACCATATACTTAAATGAACATCCAGGTGGTATTCAATCAATTACAAATGTCAGTGGAACTGACGCTACAGATGACTTCATAGCAATTCATTCATCTTATGCTAAGAAGTTGATGCCACCGATGCACTTGGGTATATTAGAAGGAGGTGGTGAATCAGAAAAAGTAGAAGACACAGCACCAAAGGAATTAACACCTACATTGTTAGATCCTAAAAAATGGAAAACTATCACATTGGGAGAGGTGGAGATTGTGTCTCATGACACTAGAATATTTAAATTCAGGTTAGAGCATCCAGAACAATTAATCGGATTGCCTACTGGTATGCATTTGTTCATCCGTTTGAAAAATCAGAAAACTGGTAAGTATGTCATGAGGGCATATACCCCAAAGTCAAATTATAGATTGAAGGGTACACTAGAGGTGCTTATTAAGGTTTACTTTCCAACAGAGGCTTTCCCACAAGGTGGTGCAATGACTATGCTTCTAGAGAATCTAAAATTGGGCGACTCAATTGAAGTTAAGGGCCCAATTGGTGAGTTTGAATACCTTGCTAATGGGTCATGCCTTTTCAACAAGGTGAATTATCAAATGAAACACTTTGTGATGATCTCAGGTGGTTCAGGAATTACACCAACATATCAAGTTATACAGGAAATCTTCTACAATGTTCCAGATGATAAAACTACGCTTAAACTATTTTTCGGTAACAGAACAGAGGAGGATATTTTATTGAAATCTGAACTGGATAAACTAGTCAATGACCACCCAGACCAAATATCAGTCGATTATGCATTATCTGATATGGATAGCATTCCAGAAAACTGGACTGGTTTAACTGGAAGATTGAGTAAAGAGTTACTAGACTCTTATATTGCTGGTCGGAATGTCGGTGAATACATGTTTCTCATCTGTGGTCCTCCTGGTATGAATAAGGCTGTTGAGATATATTGTACAGAAAGATCTATAGATAAACAGTACGTGGTGTACTTTTAGTGTCTTTATTTATTAATTTTATTTATTTTATGTTTAAATATTCTATAATTTATTTAATACATTTAGGGGAGATATATACAATAAATAAAAGGAAAGCAAAAGAAGAAAAGCTGTAAAAAAACCAAGTAGATATATATTTCATAAGGGAAAATTCTAAGAGAATAATTTATTCAAAGTCAAAGTTAAAGTCATCAGTGAAATTTGGCAATGCAGAGAAATCAAAAGTGAATTGAGAAGGACTGTTTTGTGTTTGCTGTGTTTCTTCATTAGGTGGGAACTGTAGCACGTTTGCTGAATCCTGATCTAGAGGAGGGAATGACCCCTCACTGTGGATGGATCCCTCGCTTCCTGTATTAGCTACTCCCTGCGAGTTGAATCTTTCGGCGTTATATGTAGATGTATTAGCTCCAATAGGAGTTTCCATAGATTCATTCATGGGGAAGCTGTTCGGTTCGCCCGTTTCCATTCCCATTTGATAGAAAAATCCAGTGTCCCCAAATAATTGTTGATACTCACTTTGATCAATGCCTTCCAGTTCAGGATCTGTTATATCTGTCATATCTGAAGAAACAGACATAGAATCTGCATTGTGGCCCGTTCTTTTACGCATCTCTGTTAAAATTGCAACATCCAACTTCCATTTTCTTGCCAATGAATCAAGCACCTTTATATCCTTACGGCCACGAGCCCAGGAGTCAGCATATTCACTCAGTGCAGATATAAAGATGACAAATCTGTTGTATGCTCCATCATGCAAGTTATGTTTGATATATGCTAGCAAGAACAAATCAAAAAGAGCAAATTGAAATAATAAGTATCCCACAAAGTAGGGTGCATTATTAAATCCATGAAGCTTCATATATTGTTGAGTAAGTTTGGCAGCAGAATTACAGTGTTTTATCATTAGTTCCATAATCGGCTTTGGATTTTGAACTAGATAAGACCGATGTAATATCATCAACACAGCATAGTAAGAAAGGTGAAGAAGAAGGATACGTCTATCTGAAGTTTGAGGAGTAAGCATAATTTCTTGAGGAAATGAATTATAGATCGTTTGAAGCGTCGAAAACCCTTGCTTTAGAAGCATCATTCTATGGGAATTATGTAGAAAATCAGCCTTGAATGAATAGATCTGTTGAGTAATTCTATCGTGTACATACCATAATCTTGAATGTAAAGAGAAAGTAACTTCACTTAGGAAAATGTCAAATAATTCAGGATTATCAGTGCAAATTTTGGAATTCAAACGAGGAGTATAAAATGGGGTTGTTATTCTAAAGTACTGAATTCTGCACCCTCTACCTAGCACAGTAGTGATGAATCTGTCTTGTAATATGATTGACCAAAACAATGCACTCTTTCTCGGAGCAGTATTAACAACGCCGGTAGCTGCCTTATCGTCAAATATACAGTTCAAAGGCAATGATCCCTCCCGTAACTGAAGACCCATATATTGAGCCAGTGATGCACACATGGCATCATAAAACCAAGAGTTAGAATCATGTGATTTACCCAATTCATAGCATGAAAGGATCAATATAGCATGCAACACATTCTCGTTCAAATTGTTACAACATGCATCCATTACTGTTACTTCTGCTTCATTTAGTAGGATTGTAGTAATCTTTTCATATCCGCTGAAGTATGTAGAAGCATAGGCAAATATTGCACACAGCAATAAGTGCTTATCTGGTTCATTCGATGGGAATTTCCAATGTTTAATCTCGTTTAGTTTGAGTTTTGAATAGTAAAAATACTGTGCAAAATTCTGCTCAAATGTGTCAAAAAGAGATTCCCTGAATTTTTCATCGCCGAAGTTTAAGTCAAAGTAACCTAACCTAGCTAGTAAATCTTCTTCTTCTTGTTGGCCCTCATCAAATTCTGCCTGTTCATCGTGAACACCCTGTCTACCAGATAATGGACCATAAAAAACAGTCTTCTTTCCATCTTGTCTAACTTTCCAAGTTGTTGAGACGATCTCCTCTAAAGCATTAGCATCTGCATTTGATTCTTTTAATTCCTGTAGTTGTGCAGTATCGTTGTTTGATGATAATTGTGGTGGTGCTGGTAAAATAGAAGAAAGTTTAACATCTTTGAGTTCCGGAACCGATTTGATCAAGTTGGAAGCATATTGTTCTAGTATATCTGATTTCAACTCCAAATAATCAATCCTTGCCGAATCATATTTCTTCTTTCTTTTATCTAAATCGTTATTATAAACGCAATCTTCACCATTCTTATATCGGATACACATAGCACATGGCTGTTTTCCATCACATTTTCTTTTTCTCTTTTTGCAAAACAGACATGCATTCGAATTTAGTTTTGCAGGTCTTATGGGTTTATGTGACATTATCTTTCTTTTGTCTACTGATATGCCATATTTATGGGTAGGATCAGAGTAGAAAGCAATAAATAGTATGTGAAATACCTGTCGGAGAATATATTTTGGGTAATAATGCTGGAAATAAAATAGAGACGCAAGAAAAAGAAAAAGATTAGCGTTGTGCGGCTGCCAGTTAACTTATCTAATTGGTGCACGGGTGTGAGTCTTTTTTGATTTTACTAGTATCATCTACATACATCCCACTATAATTGCTATCTGTATATATATATATGTGGACCTATTTATATATCAATTGATCTATATTTAATTTAATTAATCTAATCCAGCAAGAATGTAAATAGTAATTCCTCTATAGAAGTAACGATACCTTTAAAATAGAAAAGAGTGTGGAATCTTTTAAAATACCTTTATCTTCTCCTGCAGCCACTGAAAATGAAACAAATATTAAATAAAATAAATATATACATATATATATAGATAAAAGAATCTTTTTCCTTCAAATAAGTATAGATCATTTTAAAATGTAGATTCTATGAAACTCAAACGAATAATAGATACCAATATTATGATTATGACTAAAGTATTTTATACAATTTGTTTTGGAGGTACAGAAAAAGGGATACATCTCATTGAGAAATGTTACCTACGTTCTTTATTACTTTCTAAGACAAGAAAAATAAGCATACAACAGTTAATTGGAACCAAATTCTAAGATAGTTATTATAATAATGAAAGATATATCATCAACTAAAGTCAATAATTAGTTTTAGTTTGATAATGTAGGAGGTGAATAGATAGTGTGTATGCCACCAATTAGTGAGGAGTCGATCGATGCTAATAGACGCAGAATAAATATTTTGTGGAGGTGAGAGAGACTTGCATGATGGATGTGATGATCAGGTTTTCAATTGCATTATAGTTAGTTACATATATATAGTTTATACTAATAGAGCTATTCAATTGTATCCCCCCCCTCCCCCAAATTAATTCAATTACCTATCTACAGAAAACATTTTCAATATGGCAGCATCAACAGCACATGAGGCAAGTTGTATCTTTTGCAAAATCATTAAAGGTACGTTCAACCAATTGGAGAGGTTTTTTTTATATTTTCTTTGCAATTCTCAATCAAGAAAACTGGAGTTTTGTTCCAGGCATACTATATGACTAAAATATTGTATTTTTATACTAACAACAATCAATCAATTTTAATTACACTTACTAATAGGTGAAATTCCATCATTCAAATTAATTGAAACCAAGTTTTCATATTCATTTTTGGATATCCAACCAACTGCCAAGGGCCATTTATTGGTTATACCAAAGTACCATGGTGCCAAATTACACAACATTCCTGATGAGTACTTGGCCGATATTTTACCTGTCACAAAGAAGCTTGTCAAGGCCTTAGAATTAGAAGTTGAATCTCCACAAGGTGATGGCTACAATATTTTACAAAACAACGGTAGAATCGCACACCAAGAAGTTGACCATGTTCATTTCCACTTAATACCAAAGAGAGACGAAAAGTCCGGTTTGATTGTCGGCTGGCCAACTGAAGATGCTGACTTTGAAGAGCTAGGAAAGTTCCAAAAGGAGTTGTTGGCCAAAATAGAAGGTTAAATGAGATAATATTTGCAAAATCTGACTGACAGACTGACCGACAGACTTTCATACCTTCTCTTTTTCTTTTATCTTTATCTGTCTTTCTCTTTTTTTTTTTTGCATCTAATATAATATTAGAGCAACTTCAAAATCAAAAAAAAAAGCACATTATTTATATGAAACACCAAGATAATCTAGTAGTTATAAACACTAAATTATAAATACATGATCTTAATTTATAACATTTTCTCTATTTAAATCCATCTCCTTGCGGCTCGGTACATATATGAATCTAGCAAGGAAATAATATATTTGAATTTGACAATGGGAATCATGTATATATATATACACGATTCTAATGCAAAGCTTTGAATTAAAGTATATCACTATTAAATGGTAATAACGGAAAAGCGGTAGATAGATCTATGTATATACAATTAATAAGATCAACCACAGTTGATATAATGGATTTTGGAAAACTGCACCGCCGTGCAACCTCCCTTAAGTTAAACCCACAACCTCACAAAAAAGTGTGTATATAAGTATTTCAATCAAATTAGTTGTTGTATTATCATGATGAAGATATATATATATATATATATATACACTTATACCATATATCTAGTCATGTTCACTCAAAGAAAGTAGGAAAAGAAATTTTGATTTACAAAGTACTCAGAAATAAAATAACAGTTAGCTTAAAGTTGTATTAAAATGTAAAAATATTGTGGCACATCAAGGCCGTGCACATTTACCCTACCTCCACCCGATTTGCCCTCCGTTAACTATGGAGAGAGCATTAAAAAGAGCGATCAGATCGGTCGGTGTGTGTGTGAAACCATCATCACTTTTCCAGGTGGCGAACATATCAAAAGGGCTTTATTTGTCCTTTTTTTTTGATTTTTCATTCATTGTTCGTTTACTAATAAACTACTCTTATATATTAACTTTTTTTTTTACAATTACTTCAATTGATATCTAAATATAATAAATATATTCATCAATCATGGTTGATTCTAAAAAGCCCTTATTAGATGCTTCCGGTAAAGAAGTTGAGCCAGAAGACTCCACTGCTACTGCTATCTTAAGAAGAAAGAAGAAAGATAACGCCCTTGTTATCGATGATGCCACCAACGATGACAATTCAATCATCTCAATGTCCTCCAATACAATGGAATTGTTACAATTGTTCAGAGGTGACGCTGTCTTAGTCAAGGGTAAAAAGAGAAAGGATACCATTTTGATTGTCTTGGCTGATGATGACATGGAAGATGGTGTTTGTAGAATCAATAGAGTTGCAAGAAACAACTTGAGAGTCAGATTAGGCGACATTGTCACTATTCACCCATGTCCTGAAATCAAGTTTGCCACTAGAATTTCCGTTTTACCTATTGCTGATACAATTGAAGGTTTAACTGGTTCTCTTTTCGATGTTTTCTTAAAGCCTTATTTTGTTGATGCCTACAGACCAGTTAGAAAAGGTGACCACTTTGTTGTTAGAGGTGGTATGAGACAAGTTGAATTCAAAGTTGTGGAAGTTGAACCTGAAGAATATGCAATTGTTTCTCAAGATACTATAATACACTCCGAAGGTGAACCAATCAATAGAGAAGATGAAGAGAACAATTTGAATGAAGTTGGTTACGATGATATCGGTGGATGTAGAAAGCAAATGGCCCAAATTAGGGAAATGGTTGAATTGCCATTAAGACACCCACAATTGTTTAAAGCTATCGGTATCAAACCACCTAGAGGTGTGTTGATGTATGGTCCTCCAGGTACAGGTAAGACCTTGATGGCTAGAGCTGTTGCCAATGAGACTGGTGCCTTTTTCTTTTTAATTAATGGTCCAGAAATTATGTCCAAGATGGCTGGTGAATCCGAATCCAATTTAAGAAAGGCCTTTGAAGAGGCCGAAAAGAATGCCCCAGCTATTATTTTCATTGATGAAATCGATTCCATCGCCCCAAAGAGAGACAAAACCAATGGTGAAGTTGAAAGAAGAGTTGTCTCTCAATTATTGACATTAATGGATGGTATGAAGGCTAGATCAAATGTTGTTGTCATTGCCGCCACTAATAGACCGAATTCCATTGATCCAGCTTTGAGAAGATTTGGTAGATTTGACAGAGAAGTTGACATTGGTATCCCTGATGCCACTGGAAGATTGGAAGTTTTAAGAATTCACACCAAGAACATGAAGTTGGCCGATGATGTTGATTTAGAGGCAATTGCTTCTGAAACACATGGTTATGTTGGTGCTGATATTGCATCTCTATGTTCTGAAGCTGCTATGCAACAAATTAGAGAAAAGATGGATCTAATTGATTTGGAAGAGGAGAACATTGATGCAGAAGTTTTGGATTCATTGGGTGTCACTATGGATAACTTTAGATTCGCATTAGGTAACTCCAATCCATCTGCCTTGCGTGAAACTGTTGTCGAAAGTGTCAATGTCACCTGGGAAGATATCGGTGGTTTGGATGGTATCAAGCAAGAATTGAAGGAAACTGTTGAATACCCAGTGTTACACCCAGATCAGTACACAAAGTTTGGTTTGGCGCCATCCAAGGGTGTTTTATTCTTTGGTCCACCTGGTACTGGTAAGACACTATTGGCTAAGGCTGTTGCTACAGAGGTTTCTGCCAACTTTATCTCCGTTAAGGGTCCAGAATTATTGAGTATGTGGTATGGTGAATCTGAATCTAACATTAGAGACATTTTTGATAAGGCTAGAGCTGCCGCACCTACCGTTGTCTTTTTGGATGAATTAGATTCTATTGCCAAGGCTAGAGGTGGTAACATGGGTGATGCAGGTGGTGCATCTGATAGAGTTGTCAATCAATTATTGACTGAAATGGATGGTATGAATGCTAAGAAGAATGTTTTCATCATTGGTGCTACTAATAGACCAGATCAAATCGACCCTGCTATTTTAAGACCGGGTAGATTAGATCAATTAATCTATGTTCCATTGCCAGATGAAGAGGCTAGATTGTCCATTTTGAAGGCTCAATTAAGAAAGACACCATTAGAACCAGGCTTAGACTTGACTGCTATTGCTAAGTTGACCAATGGTTTCTCTGGTGCTGATTTATCATATATTGCCCAAAGATCTGCAAAGTTTGCCATTAAGGATTCTATTGAAGCCCAAAAGAGATACGAAGCAACTAAGGTTAAGCAAGAAGGTGATGTTGAAATGAAGGATGAATCTGGCGCTACTACTACTACCTCTTCTGCTGCTGCAGAAGGTGAAGAGGAAGAGGAAGAACACCCAGATCCAGTTCCATACATTACCAAGGCTCACTTTGAAGAAGCTATGAAGACAGCTAAGAGATCAGTTTCCCCTGCTGAATTAAGAAGATATGAAGCTTATGCCCAACAAATACAATCCTCAAGAGGCCAATTCTCTAACTTTAAGTTTGATGGTGGTGTCACAGGTTCAGATAATGCCGGTGCTGGCGATAATGGCTTATCTGGAGGTAATGGCGATTCTGGTGCTAACTTTGGTTCCGTTGAAGATGGTGAAGATGATTTGTACAGTTAGATAGTTAGTTAATAACATACACAACAACAAATAATTATAATTAGTTTTTGTTATTGTTCTGACTTTAGAAACACACAAAAAAAATCCAAAAAAAGAAGAAGATTCTGATTTTTAATAGAATATTCTCTTTCTTAGCTTAATATTAGTTTGCCTTTGTCGTTTGTTTGCTGATAACTGTTCACATTTCGTTTTTATTTTCAACTGCCCCATTTCTTTCTTCATATATTCCTATTTTTTTTCTTACTCTCTACCATAAATTTGTTTCTGTGTTTCTTCTTTCTCTAGCTATCTTATCTTTTTTTCTCACCCGTCTTATATAATGATACACAAGGAGTTTCATCTATTAAAAAAATTACTCGTAAACAAGAACACATAACATCACAGTACGATGTTGGGTTGTATGAAAAATTTCCAAAGTAAGAGCACTATTATTATATATATATTATAAGTGGTAAAAAAAGGGGGGGATGGGAGGCAGAGGATCGTTCTTAAAGAAAAGTCTATGAGGAAAAACAAAAACAGTATCTAAATAAAGAAAGTAATTGAAAGAATAAGTTAAAATAGTATCACAATTGATAACCAGTATCAATGGAAAAGAAGAAAAAAACACAGAAAAAGCTCAAAAAATGTTAGAAAAATGGGAGGAAAAGCGAGTCGAAAAAAAAATCGTAGAAAAAGGGAGTAGAAAGAAGGGGGGAATCATATAAATCATAGTATTTTTTATTTGGTGATGAGTTAGTCAGATCACATAACCATATCAGGATTCACGATCCTTAGGTTTGTGTTGGCAGATTTACTATTCACAAGACCAGTGAGAGGGTAGTTTTCTTTATTCTCTGAAGAGGAGTTATGTCTCAGGGAATGATAGTAATCTTTCTTCAAGTTAATGGTAGAAGATGAGGATGAGGCGTTAGCCAACTGATATGCCTTATTCAACGATGAGGATGAAGGTTTCAATCTTAATGGTTTCAGCGCGAGCGATGGATCGTTGCATGAAGGGGCAGGAGCTGGGATAGGGGCGGTTGTGTATGAGGAGTTGATGGAGGAGTAAGATGTAGAAGCGGACATATTAGAGTAACCGGAGGAGATGGAGTTTGACGATGTCGAGGAGATCAGAGAAGGTAATGAAGAACTTGGAGTGATGTTGCTTGAAGATGATGAAGGAGCCAATGTTCTTGGAGTGGAAGCAGTTGACGATGGAGGAGTTGGGATGTGATCGTATGAGTATTTGTTGTAAGCAGCGGCTTGATGTTGATGCTTTTGCAGTTTGATTTCGTGTTGCTTTCTCAACTTCATCTTGATTGGCTTCAAGAAATGCATAAAGTTCGAGATCAAGTCTTGGTTGTTGATTCTCAAATTGTGCCATCCTAGGTAACTGATTAATTCAATCTCTAAGGAGTTAATGTCCTTCAATGTAAGTAAACCGTCAGTGTACTTGCACCAGTGCTTGTTCATTGGAGAGGAATCATTCAAGTTCTTAGCAGCTAGGATCAATGCACCCAGGAAGATTCTGTGTCTTGTGGTTTCCATACCGGTTGAGTTTGGAGGTAGGATTGATCTTAATCTTGTCAAGTACACTAGTGTGGACATTAATGTTGGTGTTTGCACGTGAGAGTAACTTATCAGTCTTTCAATGAACGTGTACAGAGAAGGGATACCAGCATCAGTACCAACTAGATGCAGAGGGGATGTTGGAGGGGATGGATATGAAGAGTCCTTAGCAGAGCAAGAAGGAGCAACAGTATCAGGAGAGGGAGACACCTTGATCACTGAGTTTGTAGTCGCAACTAAAAAGTTGATCATATCAGATGACACTGGTTTTCTGAGAAATATGTAGAGTGCTTGAACATCTGACATTATGTGATTGTATATATGTATGTACGCTTAATTAAAATGAGGGAGCTGTTAATATAAAAATAATCAGAGAAACTGTCTTAACTTTAGGGAGTATAAGGTTTAAGTTGAAATGATGTATTTGGGAAGAGAAAAAAGGAGAGAGAGAGAGAGAGAGAGAGAGCAAAGAATGTGTAATAAATATGATTATAATCAAATGAATGTGTGGTGAGTGACTGAACCTCTGATTTTAGTAGTTTCCAATTGAAGTAAAAGAAGGAAAGGAAAGGAAAGTGTAGAGGAAGAAAGGAAGAAACAGTCTTTTGGAGGAAATTAAAAACTAATCAACGGATATGTAAATTGACTTAACCATAAGTTGACATCAAAACCTGGGAAATAAATGCAGTTATATATAATATATATATGTGATAGTATGATAATACAATGCAACAACAACAATAGGAAAATTACCTTTTAAAGAGAAAAGAATTCAATTAGGGAATGGTAATGAAAAAAAAAAAAACACGATAAAAATGTATGTTCACCTTTCAAAAAAAAAAGAGCAGGAAGTAAAAGTTTTCTTTTTCCCTCTAATTAATTAAGATAGAGAAGACAATAACTATGTAACTACTGACTAGAGTGACTAAATAGTATATACTCATAATAATATTATAGAGAAAGAGACTAACAAGATACAACAGATCTCACGATCTCTGGAAGGAGAGAAAGGGGAAAGGGGGAAGGCTCATTTTTCCTTCATTATTATAATAATTGAAAGGGGTAAGTTTATTACCGAAATTATATAAATTTTTTTCAAGGCGTGTTTTTTTTTTCGGTCTCTTCAATTTATATCCATCACACCATTTACTGCTAGTTTGACAACCTCCTACTAATAGATGTATATGAACACCAATGTGTAAGGAGTAAGCAACGACAAAACTGCACTATACTAATGGTTAATTGTAATAGTGAAATATATATGTATATACAGATCAAAACACTTTTTAAAGTGAAAATTTTTTATTTGACCCTAAAGCGTGTTGGATGAGAGAGAAGAATGCACTCATTATATCGGTCGGAGTTGAGCGCGTGCAGGGCAACCAGGCCAGGTCAGGCTAGGCTAGGCAAGTGCGCGCAACAACCAGCAAGCAGACGGACGCGAGAATTTTTTTTTTTTTGAAAGAAAATTCTATTTTGGGAAATTCTTTTTAACCTTTGCTAATTTTTACGCGTCATACCGTCGATTGACGATCGTCTTACACTATTACTACTACACATTTTTTTTAAAAAAACAGTTTATTAGTGTCTATAACTGAAGAATACTAAACGACAATGGGCACCCAATGCTTAAGGTCCTATAATCTTCAAATGAAGTATCAGTAAATTGAATCATACCATATTATTGAAGAATCGGTTTTCAGACAGTATGGAGGGGGTAAGAACATTTCCTAACGTAGTAAAAGTAGACTTCGAGTGTACAATTGACAGGGTCTTCTGATATCTTTTTTTTTTAGTCAGTTTTCATAGTTTATGTATCTATGCTTATATATATATAATATATATCATAGTGTGTGGCGCCCTTCTATTATTATTATTATTATTATTATATAGTATTATTATTATCTTATTATTATCTTATTATTATTATTATTTAAATCAAGTCCCCTAAAACTACCATGGTGATTACTACTTAGATAAATATACACACAACTGTTTAAATACACCAACAACTAACTATCAACATACTTTTTTTTCACAACCTTTTCTCTTTCTTCTCACTTCTATATCTGTATCTGTGTAAAAACACAATACACACAATATTCAATTCATGGTAATAGTAGTTAGTATCTACCCTAGAAATATTGAGGCGCAGTCTATATAGCTGATATATAAAACCATTGTTCCTATATAAATTACATATACCCTAAAAAAAAGTTTTTTTTTTCTTTCTTTTTTTTTCCCCTTAGAAAGAAATTATTAAACGAAAAGCAGCAAATTAAAGAAAGTAAAGTAAGTTAAATTAAATTAATGTAAAATAACACATATTAAACCAGACGTTGATTATTATTACATATTATATACCCTATAATTTATTTTATTTTATTTATTTGAATCCTTGGAAATCTGTCAATTTGTATATTACTTTCAATTTCCAATTTCAAGTGTCTTTTTTTTTTATTTAATCTCTATAAAAAAAAACCAATTCCATCCAATATCCAAATTCCACCTCGTATTCACTCGTTTGCTGCTCTAACTCAATTGTTTACTACCACACACACAACCCATTCTTTTATATCAATTGATAATAATATAATATATATATACTATACATTTAACCTATAAACTAGGAATCAAAAACTAAGGAAAAGGAAAACTAACCTAAAATAAAGAAGAGAATAAGACCCACAAGTAATTACAAAAAAAAAATGTCCGACTCAAATTCCCCATTACTTCCGGCAGTTCATTACCATCCAGGAGTGCAACACCATTTTTTCGAATCTGCTAAATTGACATTAAAGTCATCTCCAATCAATTGGTTTCTACTGTTTGTGCCATTAGGTATCGCTGCCGAAAAGCTTCACCTGTCCTCCACTTATGTCTTTTCATTCAACTTTTTAGCTATCATCCCATTGGCTTCTGTCTTGGCATATGCTACTGAAGAGTTGGGTGAATCCATCCATAACAACTCCATCGCTGGGTTGATGAATGCCACCTTTGGTAATGCTGTGGAAGTTATCGTTTCAATCATTGCCTTGCAACAAAACCAAATCACCATGGTTCAAGCATCCATGTTGGGTTCCATCTTGTCCAATATGTTGTTGGTTTTGGGTTGCTGTTTCGTCGCTGGTGGTGTCAGATACAAAACTCAATCATTCAATCAAACAGTTGCTCAAGCTATGAGTTCTCTATTGGCCTTGAGTGTCATTGGATTACTATTACCTGCTGCCTTCCACGCTAGTTTACCATCCAAGACTGACCATTTGGAGAGTAAAATTTTAAACTTTTCCAGAGGTACTTCCATCATCTTATTGTTGGTGTATTGCCTTTACTTGTTTTTCCAATTGAAAACCCATAGATATTTATTCGAAGATATGGCTGCTGAGGAGGATGAAATCAATGAAATTGCCATTGAAACGTCATCTGAAATTATCGAAGCAAACTCCTCTGATGCTGTGCCACCTCAACACGGTCACAGAGCTTCTCTGGTTACTAGACCAAAGTCAATCTATGATTTATCCGATGATGGTGAATTGCACCATTTGAACACCACCTCTGCATCCATCGTTTTATTATTGGCTACCATTTTGGTGTCTGTGTGTGCTGATTATTTGGTTTCTTCGATCGATGACATTGTCGAATCTTCAGGTTTATCAAAGACATTTATCGGTTTGATTGTTATCCCAATTGTTGGTAATGCTGCTGAGCATGTCACTGCTGTGATGGTTGCTTGGAAAAATAAGATGGATTTAGCTGTCGGTGTCGCCATTGGTTCCTCTATTCAAATTGCCCTATTCGTGACCCCATTCTTGGTGTTGATTGGTTGGATCTTTGACGTTCCAATGAGTTTGTACTTTAGTACCTATGAAACTGCTGTTATGTTTGTCGGTGTGTTTATCACTAACTACTTGATTCTTGATGGTGAGTCAAACTGGTTAGAAGGTGCGATGTTGTTAAGTACATATGCCATCATTGGTATCAGTTTCTACTACTATCCAGATACTTTAGCTGTTTAAATACAGTGATTGTGTTTATTGCTGCTCACTGATGTTAGCTTTTTTTTTTATTAAAACCAAAAGAATTTTAAAAATAACAAAAAATTCCATCAACCTACCCCTTTAGCAACTTCTTCTCCTCCCTCCTCCTCTCCCATTCATTTAACTCCTTATACTATTTAAAACTATCCATTATATAATGATAGCTTATGCCTCTCGTTTATTTTTTTATGTTACTCCTATTGATAAAAATGTATTCTCTTTACCCAAACTATATGGTGAATTATCGTTCAGTACGCATATGGACGTATGTATTTTAGTTAAGTAGAAAAGTAAAGTCAAAAGAAAGGTATTTATAAAATAAAAACCTATCACTGTATTAGATACTCCAATCATATTTAAAGTCCTCTGGTGTCCATCTCTTTAGAAAATGAAGACTGAAGTTCACTATAGTCACAAGATTGAAATTTGCATTCATCACCGGCAGGTAATAGTTATAATCATGTAATTTGAATTCCTGGAAATTAACTTGCTTGTATGACTTCAATCCAGCATGGTACACCTTGGGGAATCTGGATGCTATTTCACTGTTTTTAAGCAAATTATCGGCCTTACGGTAGTAATTCTTTGACGTCCGTGTCAATTTAATTAGCTTCTTATTCACATTGACCAATCTCACAAGATTGATCTGTTGTTGTCTCTGTTGATCACTATCACCACTGTCATCGTTATTGTCATCCGAATTATCTATGGAAGACTCGGCATTGTTCACCAGAGTAACTAGTTTTAATTGGTTTTTATCAATCAAATGCTCCACGATGAAATGATTTAAATAGTGAAGTAGACCAATAATGTAGTTCATATTCTTATCAGGGATATCATATTGGCTGAGGTAGTTTTTCTTCTTACACTTCTCCAAATTTTCAAAGTTTTCAATGATCTTGCAAGAGTACTTAATAACCTCGATCCAATCCTTCTCCTTCACTAACCCGTCAGCATCCTTCAATCTGAAATCAATAATGTAAAGCAACAATGATTCTAAAAATTGCAGAATTGACAACAGATACTCCTTGTTATTGAAACTTGACTCTCCCTGGTGCTTTAATATAGTGGCTCTCTTGGAGTAGTTAAGTTTATGTTGCACATTAGATGGAACTGTGGATGGTAATAACTTGGGTAACGAGATCAACCTCTTAGTGGAGGCATTGTAAATCGATGACACCTGTATTGGCTGTGGTGGTGGTACTGAATTTGACATTAGCTATATTTGAATTATCTATAGGTTAAAGATAAGAGAGTGACAAGCCCTTGGATGTAGGTATCATATCTCCCTGGTGTGTGTTTTGAGACATCCTTATTACATACAGATCTATCTATATATAGGCTTTAGTTACGTAGACTGTAAACTAGCCGCGGCGAGAGATAGCAGAGCGTCGATCGACGCATCTTGGGCTGTGGGGCCATTCCAAGCAAGAAAAAAAAAAAAAAATTTTCTCCAGATAATATAATTTAAATTATATAATATATGTATATATATATTAATCATTTAATTAGATGACTTTTCCCAATGATGAAATATTGTTCAAAGTCGTTGTTAGATCCCTTCATCATCATCTTTGTCTTTTGATTAGGTCAAATAACTGTATTTGTCTTTAGTGAAAGTAATACTCCCTTTACTTTCTTTTTTATTACAATGGCCACAAACTCAATCAAACTATTAGCTAGTGATACCCAAAGAGGTTTAGCTGAACTAGTTGCTAAACGGTATGTTTTAAAATTAATTCTTTGAACTATGGAAAGATTATTATACTAACATATACCAATATATGATTTTGTTTATTTAGTCTTGGATTACCATTAACACCAGTTGAAATCAAGCGTGACTCAAACAAGGAAGTGTCTTTCTCCATTGGTGAATCAATCAGAGATGAAGACATTTACATTATAATGCAAATTGGATCAGGTATAGTGAATGACAAAGTGTTGGAATTGTTAATCATGATAAATGCATGTAAGACAGCATCTGCAAGAAGAATCACAGCCATTTTACCTAACTTTCCATATGCCAGACAAGACAGAAAGGATAAGTCTAGAGCACCAATCACTGCCAAGTTGATGGCTGATATGCTAACCACTGCAGGTTGTAACCACATCATCACCATGGATTTGCATGCCTCTCAAATTCAAGGTTTCTTTGATACTCCTGTCGATAACTTGTACGCTGAACCATCTGTTGTCAGATACATTAAAGAAAACTTGAATGTTGAAAACGCTATAATCATTTCCCCAGATGCAGGTGGTGCTAAAAGAGCTGCATCCTTGGCTGATAGATTAGATTTGAATTTCGCATTGATCCACAAGGAAAGAGCCAGAGCCAATGAAGTGTCCAGAATGGTGTTGGTTGGTGATGTCACTGGAAAGATTTGTATTATTGTCGATGATATGGCTGATACCTGTGGTACTTTGGCTAAGGCTGCTGAGATCTTGCTCGAGAACGAGGCCCAAAGTGTCATTGCCATTGTCACCCATGGTATCTTGTCAGGTAAGGCTATTCAAAATATCAATAACTCCAAGTTAGAAAGAGTGGTGTGTACGAATACTGTTCCATTCGAAGAAAAGATGGCTGGCTGCCCAAAGTTGGATGCTATCGATGTTAGTGGTGTGTTGGCAGAATCCATTAGAAGATTACACAATGGTGAATCAATTTCTTTCTTGTTTAGAAATGCTCCATATTAGACAAATAAAATCTAAAAATACATTTACATTTTACATCATCCATCCATCTATTATTATCCTTCAACCTTTTTTCCCCGTTTTCATCTTTCATCTTTCATCTTTTTTTTTCTTTTCCTTCTTCTTCCTATTATTATTACTCATATTATCCTTCTTTTATAAGTTGCCTCTATTTATTTATATACAGCCAAAAACAAACGTTCTACATAAATTTACGTTTATTAAACTCATGTAAACTATTTAATAAAATACCATATTCGTTATTAGCTCCTAATAGTTCATGTAGTTGGCTTTCATCAAGCAACTCCCGTTGACTCTTATCAGGGACAAACACAACATATCCACCGGCAGCCTTACCACTTTTATATCCATTCAAACTATCTTCAAATATTAAGCATTCATTAATCTTGATTTCCTTATGATTTGCATCATCCATCTGAAGTCTTTCATTCAAAAGTTTCAATCCCAATAACCAAATATCAGGCAAAGGTTTACCCCTCCCAGCTAATCTGGTGTCATCACCGGTGATAACTCGACCATCAAATAAACTGAAAAGATCACTTAAATGCCCTGTTTTTCGAAGAAATTTGTCCTTCGTAGATGAAGTACACACAAATACCGGTATACTGTCATCGACTAACGTTTCAATTAACTCCTTCACTCCAGGTAGTAACTGGCATTCGGGGTATAATTCACGTTGCTTTGCATTGACTAATTCAAAGAAATCCTCAGTGGATATATTATCCTGTATATTGTAAGACTTTGTTATTACTTCAGCGCCTACGTGGCCTCGGTATACCTTGTGCCTGTGCCTTCACGGACCATGCTAACCCTTCTTGAATGTTGAATTTGTTTCGTAAGATCTCTGAACATGCTCTCATATGTATATGCTCTGAATTAATCAAAAGTCCATCCATATCGAACAAACATGCCTTAAATTCTGTTTTTCTGTTAGACATAATGACAATATTTGTAGTTATACTGATGATACTGGTTTATTTACATGGTTATAGGATTAAGAGCAACTAGAAAATGGATTATAGTATTTCACTCCTAGATAATATATGTGGAGAAATCCATTTTCCTTGCGCGTATGGATGGATATCATGGAAAGAATATACACGAAGATTAGTTTTAATAAATTCAGGAAAAACAGATGGAAACTTCCCTGTAATTCAATTATATAAGATTCAATGAAGTAATTAAGTATATAAATATATGCCAGAAAATTGAAATTAGAGAGATCGTAATGTTCTTTTAGAGTTGTAAATGCTGATGAGTTGGGAGAGAGAGATTCCTACAACCCAAACTTTTTAACGTTAAAATCATCCAAACTACCAAGAATAATTCCAGATTCGTTGTTATTTCCTGTTATATCTTGTTGTTGGTCAATTCCAAGAACCTTTAAGTTTTCCTTGTCAGGAATCCAAACAACATAACCCCCTGATCTCTTCCCACTTATAGCACCATTTAGAGCATCTTCAAACACAATACACTCCTCTGGCCTAATCTTCTCCTCTTTACTATCACCTATCTTATCATTAATAACATCTAATCCTAACCACCATATATCAGGCGATGGTTTGCCTTTTCCTTGAAGCCTCTCATCATCCCCCGTTACTATATTACCATCGAAAAGGTCAAACACTCTCTGTAAATGATCCGTTTTCATTTTAAACTTATATGATTTTGCCGAAGTACAAACACACATTGGTATTCCTTCATTATGAAGATACTCTATGAGCTTTTCAGCTCCTGGCATTAATTCAACAGTTGGCCAATAAACTGATTGTAAATCTGCAGCCATCTTTTCAAACTCCTCTGGGGTGGTTTTGTCTTGTAATCCATAACTGTCAATCAATATCTCTGACGCTTTTCTTCCTGGTAGACCTTGAATTTTCGACTTTATTTCCCATGACAAACCTTCGGTGATATTGAAATTATTTTTGAGAATTGTTGATGTGATTTGTGTGTAAATTGGTTCAGAATTGATAAGCAATCCGTCGTTGTCAAATAAGCATGCTTTAAACTTTCTATCTTTCAAAGCAAGTGGTAACTTAGAACTGACCATTATAAATAACTGTTCCTAAACTATCTTATATCTTTCAATTGAATTATGACAACCGATTTTTTGTTATCTTTTTATAAAAAAAAGAGGATGAAGCAAATTCAGAAGTGAATAAACTTAGATTTTCTTTCCGTACTATTTTTTTGTTTTTCAAAGCGGAATACTAACGCCGTACTTTACTGGCGGGGATTCGAATTAAAAAGGAATAATATTTATTATAAATTTAAATTTAAACTGAA
Organism: Ambrosiozyma vanderkliftii; assembly: GCA_003705225.2. Classification (NCBI taxonomy): domain Eukaryota; kingdom Fungi; phylum Ascomycota; class Pichiomycetes; order Pichiales; family Pichiaceae; genus Ambrosiozyma; species Ambrosiozyma vanderkliftii. Next base: position 185,882 of record PPHW02000007.1, read on the forward strand.
AATCAAATGAAAGGGGATAATACTCTAATTCTTAGACATATTTATACTAAAGATTTAGCTCAATCACTGTTTCCTCAATTGATGTCTTTAGGATGTCAACCAATTCATCGATAATTGACTTGTCGATAACGTATGAAGGAGAGATAACAACATGATCACCAAAGACACCATCGTTGGTTTTATCACCACCCATGACTGTTAGACCATTCTTATAACAGTTTTGACCAACCTTAGGACCAAAATGTAAGGAAGGATCTAAAGATTCCTTCGTTTCTTTATCCTTAACGAATTCAACACCTCTAAATAAACCAGCACCCTTGATACAACCAACATATTTATTGTCACCAAGTTTTTCCCTTAATTGTGAATCAAGGTACTCTCCCATTTTGTACACGTTATCGACTAATTCTAAGTCCTTGATTTTCTTTTGCACAGCAAGTCCAATTCTACAGTTAACTGAATGGGAATGGTATGTTTGAGAACCGACAATAGCACCAGATCCATTAGCAATCGTTTCCTTCACCAATGGAGAGACTAGCACACCAGCTAAAGTGACGTAACCGGAACCTAATGTTTTACCAATTGTCTGAATATCTGGGTATTGACCTTCTGGCAAATATTGCATCCAAGCATGGTATGAACCACATCTACCCATACCACACATAACTTCATCCAACATGAAAAGTGCACCATATTTGTGGGCAATTGCTCTACAACCTTCCAAGTAACCTGGAACAGGTGGTTGACAGGCCAAAGAGGAACCTGAGACAGTTTCACAGATAAAAGCAGCAACTTCGTCTGGTCCTGCAGCTTGGAATGCATCATCTAGTTCCTTTAATAATCTGTCCTTGTACTCTTCCACTGTTTCGCCTTCCTTAACATGTCTGTATGGGTTACATTCAGACACCTTTGGGGTAAGTTCCTTTGGCATACATAATGGTTTAAAAGGAGCAGTTCTTAACGTTTGACCGATAGACAATGCACCAATGGTGAAACCATGATACGATTGGTTTCTTGAGATGTACTTTAATCTCTTTGGTTCACCCCTCTCTAAATGATATTGTCTAATGATTTTAATGGCATTTTCATTTGATTCAGATCCAGAACAAGTGAATAGAGCTGACGCAAAGGCACCCTTTGGAGAGTTATCAACGATAAACTTTGCTAAACTTTCTGCCCAGTAGTTACACACTGAAGATGGAAAAGAATAAACACACTCTTGACCTGCGAGAGTGAATTCTCTAGCAATATCTGGATCTCCATGACCTAATGAACCAACAGCAGCACCTGTTGAGCCATCAATTAAGGTCTTCATTTCCTTCTTATAAGGATCTTCAATTGATATTTTACATCCCTTACCAGAGACAGCCATTAATGGTCTTTTACCAACCTTACTTTGAAAAATGTATGATGTTCCTTCTTCAACAGTCATTCTAACTAGGATATTCTAATATTTTATGAGTAATATTAATGATCAATTGAGTTCATACTAAATAATGACCTACTGCTAGGACTTTACTATTTTAGGATTACACTATGATTTTAAATATTTTAAAGGATATTCTTGGGATATTACCAAACGCTTATAGATTAAGTACTGGTCTAGATAGGGATAATACCGACAGCTTTTTTTTTCTCATTGTTTGATCTGCATGATCGTAAAGCGAGTGAAAATGGGCAATTATCTTGGTGGGCTAAATTCCCTTATCGGGAAGTTCCGTCTTTCTCCGCAAAATTTCTCTTTTGGTGTATTTATTGGCTATCATTTCCTGCCTTTCTACTCTTGCCACCTCAGAGTGCAGGGTGAGATCAAAGATAACTGATCTCCCCAAATAAGAAGGAAATAACTCCAATAATAAATGATACCACCACAAACAGAAGTGCTGCCTAAAAAGCACCGCAAGAAATTTCAGAGATCTAAAACTGGCTGTCTTACATGTCGGAAACACAAGCGGAAGTGTGATGGCCAAAGGCCAGTATGTCAACGTTGTCAGAAGTTTGGTTTACAATGTGTTCTACCTAAGATCACCTTTCTACAATTTCAAGGTAACAACACTGATAAAAAGGTGAATTATAAGAAGGAAGCATTTGTTGAACTTCCAAATGGAAACCCTCAAGAGTATAGGGCTATTTCCGCGAGTGATGATGTTCATAATAACAACAACAGAAATGCGGTGAAACCATCAGTGCTGACTCTTAATATGCGGAAATCAAAGATAAAATCGTTCAATACTAAGCAGACTAATATTTTTGCAAAAATTCAGGATAAAACTCCGTATTATGATATCAATTATCTTTCTGAAATGCCAGCCCCATGTATCAGAAAATTGGTTTCTCCGTCGACTGGGAGCTTGATGGACTTCCAAGATAAACTAAAAAAAATATTCGATGCGTCGTTAAGTAAGTCTAATCTAAATTCACCTATTCCAGTGTATTTAAGTAATTTAAAGATAAGCGATGGCAATCATTCATTACTGAACTATCAAGATGGTGTGATCCCTGAATATGTTAAAGTGGTTAAAGACATTCAAGAGTTAATTCCTCTTGACATTTTTCATGCTATTTATGAAAAAGCGCAAGAGGGTAATGGGTTAATTATGAAATTGCTAGAGCTATGGTGTTCTTTGTTCATTTATTATTGTTCTGATGCTATTCAACGGAGGTTTAATAGCATTGACTTTAAGAGTCATAGTTACACTATATTCAATTATGTTCTGAGTATTCTTCATTACTACAATGAAATGAAAACCTTTGAAGAGAAGTTTATTACATTGACTCTTCTTTATTTATGTAAGGATTTAAATAATAAAGGTTCCGAAGAAACTTCCAAGATCTTGGCAAATGATATGAATAAGATCAAGGAACTAATTGATGAATATGGTGGTACAGGTATTGTTGCTTCAACTTATAATTATTCCAAGGATATTATAAGATTTCTCTTTTATCTTGATATAACCACTACTCAATCTTTTCAAGCATCTGGTACCACATTCCGTTCTATTGATTACAATACATATTTTGAATTTGTCACACTGGACAAAATCACTAATTACTCCACTCCGTTGGAGGTTATTCATCCATTACTTCAGATATATTATGAAGTTTGCAGAATTTCCAATCTGGTGAATATAGCACATGAGGATATGGATTTAGAATCTATTCTACTTGAATCACGGCATTTGGAGAATAAGCTTCTCAATTTAACTATAGATATTTCAGAAGTTACAGATGAAAAAATGAGAGATCAGATGTCCGAACTATTTGAATTTTACAAAAATTCTGCATATTTATACATTCTTCAAATTGTCAATAGACGACAATCTCTATCAATAGAAACAATGTTAGTAGCTAGAAAAGTTTTAAATCATACCCATTCAATAGTCAGTTCACCCTTTTCTCGTCAAATATGTCGTTTCCCGCTTTTCATAGTGTCGGTGGATGTAGCCACTTTCGAAACAAGATCTTGGGTACTGTGTCAATATGCTTATCTATATGAGACAACGAAATTACCCGGGCTAAAAAACCATATTAGAATGTTGAAAGAAATATGGTTATCTAACGTTGATGGATATCGGTTTGTGTTTTGGCCAGAGGTTGCCATACAGAAGGGTTGGTTTATGTCTCTGTCTTAAATATGAACTATTTTATTATTTAATATCTTTTTTTTTTGCTTTTATCGTTCCACTGCTTTTATTCATTAAAATAGAATAGAAGGATTAGAAGAATAGTAGGTGTATTACTACTAGCCGAAGATCTAATGCAATTAATATAATAAATGTCAGATTATAGAAACTCTAGCCATTGCAACATATTTCCCGAATAAGAATCATAAGAACTAATTAATTAATTAGGTAATTAGGTATAATTAAATTAAATTAAATTCATTTCATTTAATGATACATACAACAACAAAAAAAACACTAATAACTAATTATTATAATTCCCAAAATATACTATGGGCTGTTGGCCTGGACGTAGGAACAGGCCAGAACAGATATCAGGGTTCCTAGAAGCGCAATCTGATAAAGGACTAATACCGCCCAAAACAGCATGTTTCTCTCTCATACTCGAGAACCTTCCCAATCTGGCCAAGTAAGTTTCCTCGAAGCATTTTTAGTACGCTTGTAGGTGGGGTGCGGTGGGCTTGCGTGTAAGGTGAAATCTCTAGCGTGCGTATAATAATAATTCTTATCGTCACCGAAGAGATCGCATATTGTACCATATTCTACTCCTTATCGTAAAGTAAAGGGACAATGATACACACACACACAATGATGATCTCAACAATTGTTTGATTACCACCATATTTTTTGTCAAGAATTAACTCGATAAGATTTAATCATTATTTTTGATGGTAACTTTACTTTGTAAAAGAATGTTTATATATATTATTATATCTATATATATTCCTTGATTTGGAGTATATCAAAGTTTTTCTTTTTTAGAAATGTTCCTTATAGTTTTTCACCCACCCCTTCCCCAAAAAAACAACCTTTCTTATATATATAGTTTAGTTTTATATTTGATAAAACACATACAAACAAAAACTAACAGATATGGATTTGAAGAAAACCCAATACGAAGTCTCTGTTCATTCCGCTGATCAGAGCAGTTGCTTGGAATCAGGAGGAATCGTTGAATCCAATCCAAACTATGATCCTAACTCACATTTGAAAAGAGGTTTAAAGACTAGACATATTTCATTGATTGCGTATGTATTATAATTTTTTGTTGATCTCGTTTTTCACTTCTTCACTTTTCATACCACACATTGTTTTGTCTATAAACAATAGAGGTTTGTGTAAAAGGGAGTCTGTTTTGCATGTTTCTTTATACTAACCATAATCGATTTCATTGATTGAATAATAATTATAAATAGTCTTGGTGGTCTTATTGGTCCTGGTTTACTTGCAAGTTATGGTACCTTGTTACACAAGGGTGGACCTGCATCTATGTTAATCGATTTTGTGTTACTTGGTACTATGGCATATGCTGTTATGCAATCTGTTGGTGAGTTAACTACTCTGTACAGTGCTACAAATGGTTTCAGTAACCATATGACTAGATTCGTTGATGAAGCCTTTTCTGCTGCATGTTCATATAACTATTTGATTATTTGGATTGCCGTTATTGCCAGTGAATACAACTCCTTATGTGCTACTATGCAATTTTGGAGTGATAAACTTCCTCTTTATGGTTACTTCTTGTTGTTCTGGAGTTTGTTTATGTGTATTCAATTCCTTGGTGTTAGTGCTTATGGTGAAACTGAATACTGGTTGGCTTTGGTTAAGCTTCTTGCATTGACTGCATTTTATATTTTCACTTTGGTTTACATGTGTGGTGGTGTTAAGGGTACCCCAGCTTTTGGTTTCCACAACTTTAAAACTCCATGGGGTGCTCACACCGCCATTAAGAGTTTAGCTACTATTTTCACTGCTGCAAGTACCGCTTATGTTGGTGTTGAAATGATCTCTATCTCTGCTGCTGAAACTAAAGATCCTACAAAGTCTGTTCCTATTGCAGTGAGACAAATTGTCGGTAGAATTCTTTACATCTACTTCTTTGCTTCCTTATCCTATGGTATCACTTGTGCTTACAATGATCCAGCCTTCTCAAACTCTTCTGGTGCTCTTAGATCCCCAATCACAATTGCTCTTACCAATGCCGGATGGAGTAACGGTCACCATTTGGTCAATGCCTTCATTTTAATCACTGCATTTAGTGCTATTAACTCTTCTATCTACATTGGTTCAAGAACTGTCGTTAACTTGGCTAATGAAAACATGCTACCATTCCCAGAATTCTTTAAAACTACTAACAAGCGTGGTGTTCCATACGTTGCTGCAACCACTTTCCATTTAACTGCTTTCATTTCTTTGATGAACATTTCAACTGGTTCTGCAAATGCTTTCAGTTACATTGTTAACATTTCTGGTATCTGTACTTTCATTGTGTGGGCTGGTCTTTCATACACTCATATCAGATTTAGACGTGGTTGGGTCAAGTCAGGTAGAAGCGTTGATTCCCTTCCATTTAAATCTATTCTGTATCCATGGCTTCAATACTACAGTATTTTCATGAATGTCTTTTTAGCTCTTATCCAAGGTTGGACTTATTTCAAGCCATTTGATTCTAGTGATTTCGTTGATTGCTATATCATGCTTCCATTATTCCCTATCTTTTACTTCGGTTATAAATACTGGAAGAAAACAAAGTGGGTTTCCTATGAAGATATGGACTTTGAGACTGGTAGACGTCTGGACTTGGAAGAAACAGCTGCTAAGAGAAAGGCTGAAAAGCTTTCCCCAGAATACAAGAAAAGAAAGTTCACCTTCAAGAGATTGTTTGAAGATTATATATAATGTATATAATGAAGTGAATAAACTGTGTTTGATTCTACTTTTATCATTTTCTTGCTATCCTTTTTAACCTTCCTCTCTCTTACTCTCTTACTTCTGACCTTTTTTTATCTCTTTCTTTCTTTTTACCCTTCTTTCTTTCTTCTATTTCTACAGTTTTCTTTCCTTCTGCTTCGTACTAGATTAATTTATCTCTATTAGTAATATTATATCATTAAATAAGCTTTAACTGAACTATACGTAGTATACGTATCATATACATAATAAGAAGAATCATTAAATAGATCCTTTTATCAGTTGTACAAGTAATGAACCTAGATAAGGACCGTCGTTATTTAGTTTTTTGTTTCTTCCACTACATTCTAAGTAGAAATCTTCTGAAATAACACCTAATTTATGTCTAGTGTTGATTATAAGGTCACCACATTCAGTGGTAAACTCAGGATGACCTTGAAAGGTCAATAATTTGCCTGGTTTGTAAATACCCTGAACTCCGCATATTTCTGAGGATCCAATATTGATGTACCCATCAGGTAAACTGGCACCATCTTCTATAACAGCGATATCTTGATGCATTTCCATAATGTTAAACGTTGATTTTTCCTTATTAGTGATTAAAAATTGCAATTCTGGTAATGGTTTCACCGTGATTTCACTGGTACCCATTTCCCATCCCTTTACATTACGTTTTGTCTTTAAACCAAGGGCAATGGCTAAAATCTGGTGGCCAAAGCATGCACCTGTGATTGGGAATGTGAAATCATTAATACATGTTTGTAAAAACTGAACCAATTTAACGATCCATGCATCCTTTTCAAAAGAATCTGCTCGGGATCCTGTAAGGTACATACCCTTACAATTATTCAGTTCTTCTATTGTTGGAAATTGGTTGTTTATGACAGAGTATTTTTTGAATGGATATTCAGTCAAACCTGCATTTTCTAGCAGGACAATACCTTGATCTCCAAAATCTCCAAACTTTGCAAGAGACTCATTTTGGGTGTCACAGACTATGATTGCAATGAATTTTGTTTCCACCACCGTCATAATTGAAATTCAATTGTTCTTGTTCTTTTTTTTTCTTTCTGTTCTTCTTCTTCTGGAATACGAAAAATGTAATAAAAGTGGATAAAACCAATTGGAATACGAAATTGTCTTATCTTTTTAAGGAGAAGAAGAAGTTTTTTGGACTTTTTCGCCCAGAAGATCGCTAATTTTCGCTTTGAGCGATCTCCATTCCCAATTGGGAACACTGTGGATGGTGGGGCAGAAGCCGACAAATCACCGCTGATTAGCCTCTCGAACTATCTATATCTTCCCTTTCTGTGTACCTTTTACCTACCCTTGATCCTTGATCTTTGACCGTTAAACTTATTGTTCTATATCTAAGTTATATGTTTTTGTGGTTGATGTGGATGAACATACTTGAACATATAATCAAATTTCATACAAGTTTCTGATGTAAATTTCTGGTTTAGAAAACACTTTTGTTTTCAGGGAAAATTGGTGGCACTTATTTTTTTATTACTAGTTAAAAGTTAGAAAATGTGTACATCAAACGGGTACTAATCTATGAATATAAAGTTATCTTATCTAGTATCCGATATCATTATTCCATTAATGTTTGATAACGGAAAAGATAGGGATGACTTACGAAAACAATTGTAAAAATATCTGAAATTAATTATTTTATCCACAATTTCGAAAAAAACATGAACGGACAAGAAATAAATTAAAGCATTCAAAAAAACATATAATAAAGTATGTATTTGTTCTAATCAACAGTATGATGGTAGTGATGAGCTAGTTAGCATATCATAGATACTGGAAGGCCAAAGATTACTGGTACCACCACCATTGTAGAAGTAGTAATATAGAGTATGAAACCCCCCCCCTAATCGCAGAAAGACCCCAATTAGGCAACACCGGAATTTTTCTTTTCTTTTTTTTTCTCTCACTAATCAAATTAATATGTGACGACGACACACATTAATTACGATAATAATATGCTATAAAATGATAAGTTCTATTTAGTGGAGGTTCTATTATCTATATATATATATTATATACATTATCATTAATAAGAATCTGTGTTTCGTTCATTGATTTATTTATTCTATTAGGTAAGATCTATGTCGACCCCAAAGAATTATAACTTTTTCAGAGGTCATCCGACCCCCTCACTATTACCATCAAGGGAAGTGTTGCAAGCCACAACGACGTTATTGACGGATGTCATTGAGGATGAAAACCAATATGATGATATTGAAAACAGACATCCATTAACTTATGGGCCTACCATGGGTAACTTGGAAGTTCGTCAGATTATAGCGTCATGGAATGACAAACATTTTAAATTATCAGTTCCAACAGATCCTAATTGTATTAATATCAACAACGGTGCTAGTTATGGCTGTATGAATATCCTAGCGCAGACAACATCTCCACATAATGGATTAACGAGACGTGCATTTATTGTCACTCCAACATATCATCTAATCAATGGGGCATTTATAGATGCTGGGTTTGGTGGGAAACTTACAGGTATCGAGGAATTACCAAATGGACAAATAGATTTAGCAAAGTTATCCGAGCTGTTGCAGCATTACGACTCATTGGAACCAATCAAGCACGTTATCGATTACAATGATATTAAACCAATCCGGTCTCCTAAGAGACCATTGAAGAAAATCTACAGGTACGTGTTGTATCTAGTGCCAACGTTTTCCAATCCAGGTGGTGGAGAGTTGTCTCTCGAGTCCAGAGTCGCTTTGCTTCAATTAGCCAGAAAGTATGATATGTTATTGATATGTGATGATGTTTATGATTTACTAGACTATAGAAAACCATACACCGAACCAGTGGATCCATTACCAAGGTTAGTTTACTTGGACAGAGAGTCGATCAATGAAGCGCCAACACCGTATGGGAATGTCATTTCAAACGCATCCTTTTCGAAATTAGTCGGTGCTGGGTTAAGAGTCGGTTGGCAAGAAACTGCAAACACAGAATTGATATCTGTTATCAAACAAGGAGGTGCTCATGTCTCTGGTGGATCTCCAGGACATACAAATAGTTTAATAATTGCCGAGTTGATCAGATCTGGATCAATGGATAAAATCATCTCCGGATTAAGAAAAGTTTACTCTATGAGATGCCAAGTGGTGAAATCAGCTATCAAACAGTATCTACCAGAAGGAACGGTGATTAGCGGTGGTGATGGTGGATACTTTTTATGGGTGACATTACCCGATGGATACGATTGTCGGAAAATCACAAAGGAATGTGCCCAAGAGCACGTCGTGTTGGCAAACGGTGACCATTTTGAAGTTGTTGACGATGCCCGTGGATGGGGGAAATCTAGTGTCAGAATCAGCATAAGTTTACTATCTGAAGATGATCTACATGAAGGAGTCAAGATATGGGGTGCAGTTTGCAAGAAAAATGCACCAGCATAGATATTTATTGATTCATTCACTGTACTTTACTTTTTTCTTGTGTTTTTCAACGAATAGATTAGTATGTTCATTTATTATATATCATGACGAAAAAATGTAGGTAGAGAGAGGGGGGTTGTGTGTGGTGGGTAATTTGAAAACACAAGAAAAGTAGTTAAAAAAAATCCATAAATAAAAAGGAAAAAAGGTTGGGAAAGAATGGGAAAGGAAAAAAAGAATAAGAAAAAGTATTTGTACAAAGCCATCGGTTCAAGCAATAAAAAACGATATTAAAACAAAAAAAAACAGAGAAAGTGAAGTAGAAATGATTCATATTATATGATATGATATGATTATGTTATGTGAAAAAACATTGGGTAGGGGAAAAGGGTAAAATGAAAATTTCATTGTTTTCCCCACATGTGTGGATGATGGTGTGAAACAATGTGATTAAATTAATTAACCTTCTTAGAAGCCTTCAAAGCAGCCTTTTCAGCCTTCAACTTTCTTCTAGCTTCTCTTTCCTTCTTAGCGTCAGGACCAGCTTCAGTGTCGAGACAGTAGTCCCACCATCTGAAGGAAGAAGCATAGTTACCAATGAAATAATGATGATGTAAATCGTGGTGTTCAGCACCGGCCCAGAATGGCATAAACTTGTTTAATGACCATGGGAAATCGTAACCAGAATGAGAATCAACAGCTTGGAACAATCTGAAAGTGACCCATAAAGTAATGGTGAACAAATGCAAGTCACCGGTAAAGTAAGCCCAGATGATTGGGAAACCAACAGTACCGAAACCTAAAGACATAACTTCAATTGGATGAGCATACTCAGCAGTTAAACCGAATGGAGCAGCATATCTGTGGTGTTGCTTGTGGATGTACTTGTAGAATGGACCATAGTGGAATAATCTGTGGGCCCAGTAATGCCACATATCTTCCAAGACGAAAAACATACACCATTGAATAACCATCTTTTGTAAGGATGGGAATGGCACAGTGACAGAGATACCTAATTGCTTACACATTGGATGGAAGGTCCAGATTGGTAAAGCTTCAACTAAAAAGTGGGATTTTAACACAGACTTTAAACATTCCCATTGTTCCTTATCGGATGGAATGTAAGAAGGTTGAATCTTGTACTTTCTAAAGTATGGCATCTTATCAACGATATACCATGGCAAGGATCTTCCAAAGTACATGAATTCATGTGTCAAGAAGAATAGCAAACCTGTAGCCAAGATATCATTTTGCATGTAGGCATACCATGATGCCCACAACTTTTCAGCAATATTCAACTGAGTTTGTGTAGCAAAGACGTTTTTGGTGACTTCAATTAAAGATGGTGCAGTAATTGAAGCCATTTGAGTACTGTTAAATATTTCACTCATTATGGATATATATGATTATATGATGAAATGATGGATGATGAATGAATGAATGTGAAGGAAGAAAAGAAGAAAAATGGTTGTTCGTGTTTATATATCTAGGAGATAATGGAGGTAAAGAAAAAAAAAATCAACAATTAATATGTGTGTGTTTTTTTTTAATCTCTTTGGAAAAAAATGCCTTCTCTAATATTGATATTAATTTATTTATATATATATATATATAAAGAAGTGAAGTTGAATTCTTTTAAAGGTGGTAGTGGTTTATGGATATATGTTGAACACTATGAAGAAAAAGGAGAAAGGAAAAAAAAGAGAAAGTAAGGGGAGGGGGGAGGGAAAGGAGAAAATAGAAAGGAGAAGAAACAGTAAAAAAAAAGGAAAATGTCAAAATAATATATATATATATATACTTATTACAATTTACACTAAATATTATCATCATCCATCACCATCATCATCTTATTATTATTATTATTGTTATTTATTACGCTTGTTGATTTGTGAAAATCAGACCAAAAGGCAGGCAACATAATAATTAACAAGCAGATAAATCGAACCATCGCTGGTAATTTATTAATTTTTTAAACGAGAGGAACGAGCAGAGCTTCTACTGGAAGTGAGCGACGCGTGGTGCTCCTCCTGCCTAAACTGGCCTTACACCTTTCCCTGGCCTGGACTATCCACTGAAAAGGGAAATAATTTCTAAACGAGCGCCTGAGAGAGGAACGACGAAAACGAAATACGACTTACTATACTACACATCATACACACACACTACATATATCTATTATTATATACTCTTCTTCCTTACGTATTTCACTCTGCATAATGCATTACATACTATAACTAGACATCACTTGTTGTTTGTACGTAGTTGTCGTTGTTATCGTTTTAGTCAACTGTAGAGACCAGTTATTTATACGAGTTAGAGAAAGAGAGAGAGTGTGTGTAACCTGTTAAACTGTGCTAAGATAGCAACCTGTTACTAATCCCGAAATGGAGTATAAATATTCTATTCTATATATACAACTAATATAATGTAATTACATACATATCATGTACTAATAAGTCCATTAGATAATTGAAAACTTTTTACGTCCCGAGAAGTGGCTCTGCGGCGGATCCATAAATAAAGTTCTTCATACAAGAGTCTATCGACTGCGACAAATATGCGTCGATAATCTTTCAAGAAAAAAAAATGAAGTCACATAAATATCACGTGTGTCCACAGAGGGTGAAACAAAACCCTCACAAGTGAAAAATTTACATATTCCTCGCTCCTCCACTCCTTACTCAAGCCCTTACTCTCTGCCTGTATGCCTAACAGCGGCGGCGTCTCTCTCTTCTCTCTGCCAATTTTGGACTGCGAAAATTTGATGGCTCCTCTCTCTCTCAGTATAGCCAAAGCTTCCATACACTTTCAATATTAAAAAATTCAAAACTATTCTTTAAACATATACACTGTATATATATTAACACTTTGTTTAGTTGTCTCTATAACATTCATCAGTATACATCAAAAGTAAGTCACTATACCCTACTTCACCACTTGTTTCACATCATTCATCAGATTAACACCTGTCTTATTTTTTGTTGTCCAGAGAAAGGAAAAAAAATACATATTCAATCAAGGAAAAGTTTTTTTCAGTTAGTTTTAATACCTACACAAAGCAAGCACCTTTAAACTCATTCTACTTGAATTATACAGATCATTACAAAGAGTATGATATAAGTTACATGTACTATTCATAAATGGTTTGATTTGGAATTGGAATTTCAAATATCACTCTTGGAGTCCATACATACATATACTTAATCGAAGTGTAACTCATCATGAAAAATTAGCATACAACACAAACATCAACGTAATACATTCATTGCATTAGAAATTCCAGTTCTTTTTGTTTTGATTCATGGAATACAGTCCCCATGTAATTAACATTCGAAACCTTTTGAATTTGTTGAACAAGTAGATATACAAAATGAGATCTATGATTGGAGCTCCATATTGAAATATTTACAATAGAACAACACAGAATCTCTAATTCCATATTCAACCTGTTTTAACCTTTTTTCTGAAATGATGTGCAATACTTTTCTTTAAGCTTCTAATATTGAAGTAAATATACTCTTTCATTTGAAACAAATTATACTAACATAAATATTTTTTTGACTTTTTTTACTACAGTGGCTCGTTTAACTGAATACCAAGTTATCGGTAGAAGATTACCAACCGAATCAGTCCCAGAACCAAAGTTGTACCGTATGAGAATCTTTGCTAACAACGATGTTGTTGCTAAGTCTAGATACTGGTATTTCTTGCAAAAATTACACAAGGTTAAGAAGGCTTCTGGTGAAATTGTTTCTTTGAATCCAATCGCTGAAGCTAAGCCAACTAAGGTTAAGAACTTTGGTATCTGGATCAGATACGACTCCAGATCCGGTACCCACAACATGTACAAAGAATACAGAGATGTTACCAGAGTTGGTGTTGTCGAAACCATGTACTCTGATTTAGCTGCTAGACACAGAGCTAGATTTAGATCAATCCACATCTTAAAGGTTGTTGAATTAGAAAAGACTGAGGATGTCAAGAGACAATACGTCAAGCAATTCTTGGCCAAGGATTTGAAGTTCCCATTACCTCACAGAGTTACCAAGACCACCAACTTATACTCTCCAAAGAGACCAACTACCTTCTACTAAGCGTATAATAAGTAGTTGACTTTATTGAAGAACTTTTCACAACCCTTTCACAAATCACCCCCTCTCCTTTTAAATTGTTTTAATTATTTTGTGTTCTTAATGTTTAATTAAGTTTAAAATACATATATCAAACACTCCCTTTAATATTCTATAATATAAATTGTAATTGTGTAACTTATGTGTGTGTAATTGCAGAGACAAGAAAAAAACGGTTACATGTATCCGACATCGCACTTAGAGACAAATATTTCAGCCCTCCACATTTTAAAGATTTAGAAGATTTGATGACTAAAAAAACATAGACTGGTGGATCAATGTTACTGTATCATCTTGAAAACAACACTGTTTCCTCTTCTATCGATCAGATTCAGTATATTCGCCAGTGTATCAAATCATCACTTTAAAATATCGATAGAATGGCTAAAAGATTACGGTTTTCAGGATTACAGAAGGAAGTTCTACTTCTATACAGAAATTGTTTAAGAGCTACAAGATTAAAGCCAATAGTATGTTCCCCCCTTACCTTTAGGTTTCCATCCATCATCAAATACAGTTTCATATAAAGAAACACACGTATACTAACATTTGCATTTTAACTTGATCTTTATATTGAATTGTGTCACTTCGTTTTCATCATCATCAACTAGATAGATGACTTGTCATGCATCTTGGTTGAATATTGATAAAACTGTTAAGTGGTTCGATATACACGTGATCATCGCCATCCAACCTATCGATTTTAGGATAAAAGAGCTAATTGGATACATTACATACATGAAGAATTTGGAAAATATAGGAAAGTTAGTAGACGTGACTTCAGCACAGTGGAACACCTACTACGAGTTGGCAACCGTCGTTTGGACATGTACAAATCGCCATCCATCACTGATGTTCATTGATGATCACACCAAAACAATCAAACAATCAAAAGAAAATTAAAATACTGAATGGATGAAACATTTAAATTGGGCTTTTTGTTCATTTCCTTGTATTTCTTTTAGTCAGTTGGGTGAAGTACAGTTAAGTTTTTCACCCCCATCACCATCATATATTCTTTACTTTTTATTTATTCCATGTCTCTGTATATAGAACAGAAAAAGGCCTATTTATTAAAACAGTTTTCCCAAAAACTAATGAAGAAAGTAGTAGTGTATTTAAATAATTTAATTTAAAATAAAAGTTATATAGTACAAGAAAACTTGTACCACTACTTAAGTTAAGTACAAAATTGAAGAAACTCCAATGGATCATCAACAAACGCATATCAGGTATGAGAAAAGTATTTAATTAGAAAATGATATATAATCAGAAAAACAAACAATGCGTGAGAGGGTGTATGTTGTGATAAATACATAGAAACGCAAGAGCTGAAAATGAATAAAATACATAAAATATATATAAAAAACGGAAAACTAAAAAAAAAAAAAACAAAAACCAACGAACGTTAAAAGCAAACACAATAATGAGGTTAGTTATACCAAATCTTGAAACAACACTTGATAATTTCTCAATAGTAACTCAGTAGCACTACTCTTTGAACTTAAATCACTAACTTCCTTGGTTGGATCATCCGAATCGTCCCTTAACAATGTCGGTGAAAAAATAGTGGAGATTGAATTATATGTCATTTTATTAAATCTAACATTATCAACAACCATATTCAAGTGTTGGCAAAGCTTGTATAATGTAATAATATTGGATTCAGGTAAAGTGGTCAATAGGGACTTTAACTGTTCAACCTTTTGATGCCCCTCAGGAATCTTGGCAACACCTATAAAATCAGTATATTGCCTAAATGGAATAACTGGATCAGGTAATTTCTTCAAATATCTCTTCAAAAGACCAGCAACAGCATGTATTTCCACATCAGAAATCAATGTAGCATGCTTATGATCTAATGGCGCAGTGGCATCCAGAGAATTGAAAATACCCTCCAATTTATCAATTGATAATGAGGCTCCACTAGCTCTATAAATACCCTCAGTCTTTAAACCTCTCATTTCAATCTCACTCAGACATGTTGTAATAATCAATGGAATACTGTTATGTTCCAAGTATGCTCTTTCTTGTAGTGTTGTTCTGTACAATGAAATCACATTGTTACTGTTTGAATTTGGATTTGAATTCGTATTGTAATTAGAAGAACCTCCACCCCTAATATTCAGCAGATTACTGGATCTCGATCTAATGATGGCAGAAATACCATTACCGGAGGAATGGTGTCTTTCATCATCACCAGTAACATATTGAGATTGTAATTGTCCTTGTGAACCTTGTTGCATGGACAGCAGTGCATCATCACCTTGTCTTGGATTCATAGGTAAACCAATGTTATTTGATGATGTTGAATTAGACAAACCAATACCGGCAACAGATGATGCACTTGAAGGAGCTTGCTGCTGTTGCAGCTGTTGTCTATTCGTGTTACCAAAGAAACGCCTCGAGAAGAACCCTTTTCTGCTTTTATCATTAGGATTGTTCGAGTTACCAGTCATTGACGAAGATGTTGTATTTTGCCCCATGGTCAAAGAGGAATTAGAATCAGTATTGTTAGTTCCAGGTAGCTCTTCAAGAGAAGAAAATTTCTGTTTAGTGTTATTATTGTTAATATTATTATTGGAATTCGTGTACCTAACTGGGGGTGTGCTAACTTTACTAGAACTAGTTGTACTAGAAACAGAGCCCCTTTCTTCATCATGGTGCGGCAATTGCAGTAAAGAATCATAAGAGTTCAGATTTTTTTGACGTAATTCTAATTGAGTATCTAACTCTTTTAATTTTTGTTGTTTATCTTGAAATTCAATTTCCAATGCTTTTTTCTGTTGCTGTAAACCTTGAATGTCTTTGATAAGCACACCCTTAGAGCTGGTTAATGTTGTCAGCTCAGCTCTTAACGATCTCAGTTGTCTTTCAGTCTCATTGATGCCATGTAATCTTTCATCTAATGATTTGTCAACCGGTGATTCTTCAATAGTTTCGGAACGTGATCTTTGATGAATAAATGATGTTTCCTTTGGTAACGGAGGTGTGGTATACGCCGCTGTAGAATGGTCAGATTGAGATCTTTGATGTATAGGAGATTGTGCAGAGTGGAAATCAATACCCGCATTCTCAATAGTACCATCTTGTTGCACTTGTGGTTCAAATCCAGGATCTAGTTCAAATGAATTAGATGTTGCATCCTTGAATGATTGTATATGATGGGTACCGGAGCTTCCCTGACTTGGATTTCTTCTGTGTCTTTGAATTATCTTGGAGAAAGATCTAGTTAACCCACCAGATGATTTCTTTCTTGGCTTTTGTTCCTTAGCAGTTGGTGATGAAAATGTGCTTGTTTTTATCATTTCAGGGCTGGAAGGGTTTGAGTTTGTGTACGACGCTTGACCAAACTTGAAGGGACTAGATCTTTTCTTAAACTCTAGATCATTAGGAGGAACATCACTACCACCACCATTGATATTGTTGTCATCTGCTTGCTGAATTGGAGTGGCTGAAGTTAATCCTAGACCTAAATCATTATGCTGCAAGCCATTTCTCTCTGGAGTGTTTGGAATGATTGAAGTTGGTGGTTTTTTCGATAACCCTTTGACAGGACTACTTGTTGAATGAAGAGCAACTTCCTCTTCAGATGAATGTATATGACTTTGATGAGTAGATTGTTGAATCGAGTCATCATCTTCCAAGTTGATAAAGCTCTCTGGTTCATTTTGAATATGAATTCCTGCTGGTGAAATATTATTATATGATTGTTGATTTAGTACACCATTATTGTTGTTGTTATCAACAGTTGTGCCATTTGAAATATGTACTTTCTGGGGTGGGGGCAGCTCAGGAGATTTGTATTGATGGGAGAAAATATCGGGCGTGAAGGGAGATCTATATGGAGATGTGTCAAGGAACTGTTCTTCATTACCAACATTAGGAGTTGTAAAATCATTAGATGAATCAAATATTGCGTTGCTGCCACCACTTCTTTTTGGTGATCTGATTGGAATGTTGTAATATTCATCTTTATCTGACTCACCTTCATCAACAATATCTATTGGAATCACCGGTGCTGCATGATTGTCGTACATCTTACGTGGATCTAGCAGTGGGATAGTAACATTATCATTAGTGTACTCATTATCAAAATGGTCTACAGGTTGACGTTGTTGTTGATTCTGTTGGTGGTGTAGTTTGACTGTAGACTGCACTGGTGACTTTGTGACAGATGAGGGTGTTGATATCGTTATTCTCTCAGTTGGAACCTTCATTATTGTACTATTTGATGAGTTGTCTGTAATATTATTATTATTATTCACAGTATTGTTATTGGATATTGATCTATCGGCATTACTGGAGGGCAATGTGTTAGGAGTAGGTGACAGTGATGGTGTCGATGATATTGTTGAAGGATTTCTCGACACTGATTCATCAGAGGATAATTGTGTTACCGGAGTATTTTGCTTTGAAGGTTTCATTTGAGGAGTAGATGCAGATGTGCTATTATTCGACAGCGTGTTTTCTTTTTGCCGCTGTCTTTGTAATCTTATTTGTTTTTGTTCATCGTAACGTTTTTTCTTCTCCATCAGTTTATTGTGGCATGACATGCAAAATAATCCCTTTGAGGTTCTAGCATACCTTAAATCTTCAATTGGTTTTTTACATGCCTTACATTTGAAACAGTCAGCACAGTAAGCTTGATCTCCTGTGATGATTGCCATATCGTAAATTTTCTTGGAACATGATTTACAACTATATGAGCAATCAGAACACACCAGGGCACCTGTACCTAAAACCAAGAATTTGGAGTTTTGACCCAGCTGTTTACCACATTTAGAACACTTGAAACAATGAGCGTGGTATGCTTCACCGCTGAGTTCAAATGCATCTGTTCCAAGTTCTATAGGGAAATTACATGCCTTACAGTTTCTATGAGTCTCCACCATTGTGTGTTATGTAGGGCTGATTTAAGTTTGAGAAAAAAAAATAAAGATACACCTTTGTGTGTGAAATGGAGCGTGTATGTGGATGGTGGTAACTGCGTTGTAACAGAACAAAACCGAGAGGGAGAAAGGAGGAGGAGGAGGGGTAGCAGGGAGGGATAAGGATAAGGATACGGAGGAAGAAGGAATGTGGTATTCTTTTTCTTTTTTGGGAGAAGGTTAATGTTAGGAGAAGAAATATGCAAAATGGGTTAAAGGTTAAACCTTTTTTTTTTGTTTTGCGTTAAAGGGAAAGATCTTGGAACAAGTTAATTGGAAAATATGTTGTTCGTCTTCTTCTTCTTCTGTTTGACTTTCTCTAGTCTCGGAGGGAAGAGGGATAAATATAAAGTTTTACCTAGTTGAACAAGGGTGACGAAATAGGTAATATGTAGAGGGGGGGAGGAATGGATATGGAATTCTATTCTGTGGGATGAATTGAATTGAATGGATCAGGATAGAATGGAACCTGGAGATGGATGTGTAGGGAAGAGGATGGTGAAGAGTAATTGAAGATGGAGGGAAAGGATAAAGAAATGAATAGATAGATGGAGATAGATAAAGTGATATAATTATATATATATTAATGAATGTAGGAAAGGAAAGAGACCAAAGATGGATTATAATAAGTAAACGTTTTTTGTTGAACCCATTTAGAGAGAGAAAGAGAGAGAAAGAGAGAAGTTCTATATTTAACACCTTTTTCTTACCTGGGCTGACCTGGGGCTGGCTAGCTGGCTTGCGAGAGAAAGGGGGAGGGGAGGGAGAGAGGACGGGCGTAGAAGGAGAGGGAGATCCCAAAATTTAATTATTTTACCAGCGAGCGACGGAAGGGAGGGAGGGAGGGACGATACGGGGGACTAGGGGGACCAGGCGACGAGGGGAAAGGGGACAGGGGACGAGGGTGTTTATTGTTTATTTGTATGGGAAAGGAATGGGGAGGGAGGATTCAATTAGGTGATGAAGAGAAGATGTTGAATACAATCAATGACAATAGTAATGGTAAGGGATATATCTATATGAATGATAATAATGTATGTGTAATATACAATGTAGCCTTTTGACCAAAAACGGATTTAATTGAGATTATATATATTACCAGACCACACCCTACACTACATCACCATACTGTTTCCTCTTTCTCCTCCTTTTTTCATTCAGCTGTTGATCTAGCATTACAGATAATGATGTCTTGTTCTGGTTCTTTTTAATCGATGACAATCTGTTTTGTTTGACTTCCAAAGTTGGTTAGATATAGTCAGTCATTTGCGGGTACTAGTATTTACTACTCCCTACCCCTTAATTTATGAGTGAAAAGAGAACTAATTCTTCTTCACAGCACAGCGCACCAAGGTGCATCAGGGGTTAAAAGGGGGAGCCTCACAGCCGCTAACCAGGACCGGGGCCCGCATTCACAGTTTTAATATACGTTAATGTTATATATATATTATATGGGGTATACTATATGCGGTCTTAACGTAGAAAAAGAAGAAGAAGAAAAAGAAGAAGAAGAAACATAAGCATAAGCATACTACTATACAACCAACTTGGTACCTTAAGAATCAACCTGCATGCATTGAAAGGAAAGCTAATTATTATTGATAGTTTTTAATATATAGTACGTGAAGAACGACATTCCTTCTCTCTCTCTTCTCCCACCTCCACAGCTGGTGCCCACACAGGCTTGCAATTTAGTAGTAGTATATATATAATTAATTCAATTAATTTAATTAAATGGTGCTTATTATGAGGTATATGCAATAAATAACAGGATATATATAATATAAAAAAGATTGAATGATTATGATGAGGGGGTGGCAATAAAACAACGAGAGAGTGAGAGAGTAATTAAACTCTGTCTTGCCAATCCCAATAGAAACTCAAATATTGTGGATGTTTCTCCTTAACTTCACACTCTTCAATGTAGGAATGGTTTCCCAATCTAGTGTTAAACAATTCCCTTAAATTGCTCAACTTACAAGTGAATCCAGGACCGTCTTGACAGTTTTTCAATGGAATGACAGCATCATTGACAATGATTCTGACAAATTTCTCACCACTGATATCATCATGTAGTCTCTCCACCAAAATACGAGCACCCATTGGAATTAATTCACTGGTTTTGAAAAATCTGTGAAAGTCAATCTTATCAATACTCAAATCTCCATCTTCCAATTGGTAATCCAACACACCAATGGCGTTCAAATAGTACAATAGATCTGTATCATGGGAAAAACTGAAATACAAATCTTGTTCGTCATCCTCCTCCTGTTGTTCAAACAACGTCAAGGTAGCATTGACATACACCGATCCTAAAATGAATGTGAATGGATGGTTTGCCTTAGTGTAGTACAATTGCGTGTCTCTGGTGTATTCAAGACCTATAAATGTCTCCATTGATAAAGCCCGACACACATCACTGAATCCATACACATTCAACTCAAACGCACATTGAGTGGCTAGATTCAAAACATCATCCGCCGTGACATTGAACCCAGGTGACAAAGCATTCAATCTAGCTGCCTCGTGTTCCAAGAACGCTGCATCGAATTGTCTGTCGGGTAAATAATTGGATTGCTTATGGTATGGTTTACACGATCTACCAGTGGTTAAAGTATCCAACCCAGATCTTCTCTTTTCCAAGATTGAAACGAGAGTAGCTCTTTCATCTAATGGCTCGTGTGAATGGATATCAAAGAACCCCTTAGCAAAGTACTCAGCAGACTCATAAACCCTGTTTTGACTAGCAGTGAAGAATGGTAATGTCTTTTTTTGGTTGTATAAATGTGAGTAATGATTCTTAATAGAGCGGCCAAATTTGTACATTTCATAGTAACCATTGTATCTTGAATCTGTGGTTAAGTTTTCATAATTTTCCACATCATCGGTGAGAAACTCCCAATCTTGGACAAATTTCAAAGGACCCGGAACCTCCTCATTAGAGTTTGAGTAAACCTCTTCATATGCAGTTTTCAATTTCTGATATGTAGCATTTAAAGTCTCTCCGACACTGACAGTAGGATACCGTTCTCCGTGTCTTGAAAAGACAAATAACTTATCAACTGTCATACCATTTGGTGCAGGTTGAGCTTGGTGATTATCTGGATATGGAATACCAAACCCAGAACCTTGCACATATGGTCCAATTCCTCCTAAATGTTTGAGTAAGTTTTGTTGATCGAGAGAGTATTGCCATGTATCCTTGTACGATGTACCATCGCCATCGGACTTTAATGTGACAACTAAGCAAGGTAATAATGAAAACAACACGGTAATTGAAGTTACTATTCTCATATTTGTTTTTATTCTCTATATTATTATTAATGTTCTGTTGTGTTCGTACTAATTTATAACCATTTAAATGGAAGACTCTTTTAAAAAAAAAGAGATAAATGTGGTTCTGTTTTTCCCTTTATATATTATATTGTTTCACATAAATAAATAAATATTAAACAATAAAATGTCTATTAAATAAACCGATAACAGTTATTATATTAAAATTTAATAGTACAGTATTATATAGTATGACATGTAATGTGTGTAACCATTAAGGTGGGTCCATACATTTTTGCACGTGCGCATATTAAAAGGACGCAGAATGATGACACAACTTTAAAAAGAAAATAGCCGAGATAGAAAACACAGGCTGGCTGTGCAGTTAATGTCGGCTATCGCTGATACACACATTGAAACGTCGATTCGTCGATCGGTTCATAATCTTTTTGAGCCGCACCATCAAAAAAAAAAATTCAAAAATTTTTTTGTTAAACAAAAATTTTTTATACATTTTAGATTTATATGCCTTTAGTTTGATCCTACTTAGAAATTTATTCAGTAGATCAGTATCCTAATTCAATTAGTAACTAAGAACTTGCTATATAAATAATGTCATCTGGTGATATATTGCATAAATTATCTGAAGATCCGTCAGCAATTTTCTCTGACTCAATCCAGGTTGAAGACATTTTGAAAGATGTTAAAACTATACTAGATCCAATCACCTCTACCAACTCAGTGTTGGATGAAATTTATGTTGATGGATTAGCTCCAACTCAAGTTTGGGGTCAAGTGAAATTGGTTGTTGAAGGTTGTATTGATAATGTCATGTTTGGACAAATACCAAAATTAAAAGAACAATTTGGCGAACACTTACAAGACGAAGATGAAGAAGAAGATAATGACATTGAAGACAACGACGACGAAGAAGAAGAAGAAGAAGAAGAAGAAGATACAAGAGATGTTCCTCAATCTGAAGAAAAAAATGAATCAGAAAATGATTCAGAGGAGGAATATTACAATGCAGTGGATGATTTAGATGAACAAGAAGAGGAAGAAGCTATATCAAACCAGAATGTAAAACAAGGTCCAGAAAATAATGACGTTGATTTAATACCGCAAAAGGATGCATTTGGCTTAAATGATCAGTTTTTCTCTATTGATGACTACAATAAACAAGTTTTAGCTTTAGAGAATAGCGAAGCAGGTTTAGATGGAGATGATGATGGTGAAGACATTGACTTATTTGCTGATTTGGAAGACGAAGATGATGATGACGAGGAGATGTACACATATGACGACTTCTATAAAACACAAGTGGATCCATCAACCATACAGAAATCGAACACTGGAAAGAAAAAGTCTAAGAATGTGAAATTTGCTGATGGTGATGAAGAATTCGAAGAGGATGATTACGATGAAGCGTACAAGTCAGCAATGGCTGATATCATGGACGATGAACAATACAGTGATGAAGAAAATGACGATACTGCCAACAATAGTGATAACAGCAAAAACAGCAACAAGAATTTATCAACATTTGAAAAACAACAATTGAGACTCCAACAAGAGATACAAGCATTAGAAGCTGAATCTATAGCTGAAAAGAAGTGGACAATGAAGGGTGAAGCCAGTGCAAAGACCAGAGAGGCGGACACTTTGTTAGATGAAGAGCTGGAATTTGACAGAACTGCTAAACCAGTTCCAGTGATTACACAAGAAGTGACAGAAAGCATAGAGGATATAATCAAGAGAAGAGTTAAAGACCAGAACTTTGATGAGTTAAAGAGAAGAATAATCTCTGAACTTAATGAGTTTAAACCAAGTACTAAGGTTGAGGTCTCTGAGCAAAAATCATCAAAATCACTTGCAGAATTGTATGAAGATGATTATTTAAACAAAGACACAGACACTGCAAATGAAGAATTGACCACAGCGCACAATGAAATCTCTGAATTGTTTGGTAAATTAATGAATAAATTAGATGCTCTAACATCATCACATTTCGTTCCAAAACCAAAACAACAACTTGTGGATATAAAAGTGCAAACCTCTACTATTCAATTGGAAGATCAACAGCCATTGGCTATGTCTTCTGCTGATACATTGGCTCCACAAGAAATTTATAAAATCAATAATAAAATTGGTAAGAATGAGGTGCAATTGAAATCTGGTGTCGTTATGAATAAGGAGGAATTGGACAGAACTGACAAGCAAAGATTAAGAAGATCTAGAAAGAGAAAGATCCATAATAAGATGAAGGAGAACGCCCAAAAGAAACAAAAGGTCATAGTTAAGCAGATATGAAGACTCTTCGATATCATTTTAAACTTTTCTTATTAATGTAATATAATAAATGCAGATGATTGCTAATATATTTTGTAATGAACAAATGATCTCAGTAGATAAAAGGTCAGGGCAAACAGAAAGTAAATAATAATTATTAAGAGGGATAGGAGGATATGGAGAAAGAATGTAAATGTATATGACTAAATAGTTAAAAAAATAAGATGACATATATATGCTTAAAAAGTATAATGCAGAACAGAGAAACACAAGAAATGAAAATATGTAACCAAGACAGAATGTGGAGGCAGGAACATAGTTTACACCAAGTTAGCAACGGTAGCTGCACATCCCACAATACCACCCAGCACCATGATAGTATAGTAAAACCAGACATTCTTCGGCTTGCACAGACGTAAATAAAAACCACAAGGAAGAATGACACAGATAATGGTACATAGAGAAGCACCGCTGATACCAATGATTTTGTCAAACTCAGGGTAAATGATTGCAACAAATAAGAACATGAAGTTCACAAACACTCTTATAAAGCCAGCTTTAATATTAGAAGAAAATGTTGCACCACCCTTTTCATGCAATTGCTGTGGTGTTATATCACACATGAATTCCAAGATATTAATTATAGGTAATGCATTAATTGGGGTCTTCGCTAGGGGAACCATAGAAATCAAAATACTAACCAAAGGGTAAACAAAGTTAGGATAACCCTTGGTGACGACAACAGATTTAGTGATTTCATTCAAGATATCAACACCAAACATTGCAAAACCAGCTAATGCCATTGTGAAATCAGCAAATGAACCGACACCGTAAGTTATTTTTAAACATTTCTTGAAATCCTGAGGAGTTGCCATATCTGATTTTAATGCGGGGAAAAGAGAATGGGAGCCAAATGGTCCCAATATGATTCCATATGCGATTAATAAATCATGCAAAGATCTTGGGTATTTATTAGTCGGCATTGGGTCCAACAGGGAGCCGGGAGCTTCCGGTTTAGAAAGACCTAGGATCACAACCATGACCACTAATGAGATAGTTGATATGATACCGAGTAAACTGATATTACTCAACACTCTTAGTTGAAGAAATGAGAATGGTGTCAAAATGAGAAATCCAATAAGCTTAAAGTGGAACACTGAAATTTGGGGGAAAAAAGCATTGAATGAATCTGCAAATAAAACAAATAATGACACACCACAACCGAGTAATTCGACCGAGAATAACATGGAGATGAATAATCTACCCTTTGGACCAAATGCCTTATAACCCAAATCAGCATAAGTACATAATGTTGGATCTGTATCCATGCATTGCGCCAGTAATGAAGCAGTCCAGTATGTGATGGATGCAGAATAAAGCAACAATCCGATACCCCAGTACCAACCTGCATAAGTCATGGCCTTAGGCAGCGCTAACAAACCTATACCGATCAAGACATTGATTGAATTAAAGATAGTTTGAGAAACAGTAGATCTAGGAACCACCATGGTTAGAACCTTACCATGCTTGTCCTCCACTTGTTTGAGAAACAATGACTCTGTGTCATTACTTAAAACATGGGCCAATGAGGAGCCTCCAATGAAAGAAGCAGATGGGCCACGGGACACCATCGAGTTTTGTCTACTAGTGTCAATGGCACCGTATTGATTGATGAAGGAATGATCAATGAAGGATGCATCATCCACTGCAGCCTCATCAAATGTCGTTGAAACATCGAATGGTCTTCTTATATCATGAAACACAGTGGATATTTTTCTACCTAATTGTGATGGTGCAAAAGTGTCAGGGTCAATTAATTCCTCATCATCTTGGAAATATGATCTTGCAGCCTTTATTCTAGGTTCTAGAGATCTGAAGGATTGTGCTCTACGATATGATGATGCAAATGCAGATAACGATGATGGGCCCTTGAAGGAAGCAAATGGGGAATTTAAAACAAAATTTGAACGAGTAGGCCTGATCTGTCTCCCCCCTGTGGAATGGTCCAATGACGGAGATGGAATTGAAATGTATTGACTACTGCCTTCCAAGGTGTTGATATTGGGGCGATTTGAAGGACTGTGTTCAGATATGCTAAATAGTCTTGGATTGGAAGTTATTGGTATTGGAGTGTTTTCATCCACGGACATCTTGCTGTGTATGTATTATTATTTATTTTATCTATCTGCTATCTGTTATCTCAATTTACTGAATAGAATGTGTTAAAATGATGTGGGAGAGAAGTTGTTTAGTAAAGATAAGAAAAACAAAAACACTGTCCAAGAAATATATCCAATTGCAAAGAATGTGTTTGTTTTTTATTTGTATTAAAGAAGAGAGGTCTTAAACTAGGTAAAGATGATGATTGATTATAGTTGATTTCCTTTTACTTACAACTAAACTGTTGATAAGGTAAATAAATAAATAACCTTAAAACAATAATAAGTAAATAGTGAGGCGCGCAGCGTCGTCGTCCCACTGCCGGCCTGGTTGCCTGCCTGGTTGCCTGCCTGGTTGCCTGCCTGGTTGCCTGCCTGGTTGTCTGCCTGTTTGTCTGCCTGGTTGCCTAACACTATGATACTAATACTCTAATACATAATGATCATATGCCATATTCAATTATTTTAAGAAATTATAAGTAAAAATGAAATCAATTCTATTTATATAAGATAGGATATATATGAAAGAAAAAAAAATTGGCAATGGAGCAGAAATAAAGTGCTCTTTTTTATTTTTATTTTTATTTTTAGGCTAATGGTTCAGGGATTGTCTTTGCAATTTCACTGTCTGCAGATAACTCATCCTCACCATATTTACCCCATGTAATGTAACCATCATTAGACATTGCATTGTAGAATCTGGTTCTATCGTATTTTGTCAATGGGTAACCATGCTTCAATCTATTGGCCAAATCAGGGTTCGAAGTATAGTATCTGCTGGCTGCAATTATTGTTCTATCGTTGTCATTGACATCACGGATCAATTTAGCATAATCATCTTGATGCAAGTATGCACCTGCTCTGATCCAAATACCCTTCCAAATCTGACTGATCCAAGAGGAGTCAAACTCCACAGAGAACACACTGTTCATAGTCATCTCCTGGCCGACTCTGATTTCTACAGTGTGAACATACGCTAATCTGTTACCCAATTTGGCTCTTCTCTCCAACTCGCTTAAAATGTAACTGTATTTGGCAATTGGATGGATTTCTCCATTGACTCCTAATGAACCTTGGAACTCGGAATATGGCGATAGTCTAACACCAACCTTATCTGCACCAACTGCATCGATGATCAAATCAATGAGCTCTAATAGTAATCTCGATCTGTTCTCAATTGATCCACCGTATTGGTCACTACGCTTATTGGAATTCTCATCAATGAATTGACATAAAAGGTACATATGAGCAGAGTGGATTTCCACAAAGTCAAATCCTGAAATCTCAATCGCAGCCCTGGCAGCATTGACATAGTCCTTCTTTAATTGTGCAATTTGATCTAGTGTGTACGCTTGTATTTCATTTCCAGATTCCTTAGCTAGTTTCTCCGAGGCCTCATCGATGTAAATTGCTGATGGTGCTAATAATGGCAAACCATGTTGCTTCAACATAGCCGGATGTCCAGCTCTTCCTAAATTCCATAATTGGATGGCAATGGAAGTACCCTTAGAGTGAACTTCATCAACAATGGCCTTCCAAGCAGTGGCCTGTTTGACGTTGTGAATCATCGGAGCGTTCGGGAAAAGACCAGCCTGTGGAGAGATGAATGCAGCTTCAGTGATCAACAATCCTCCATTGTCATTTGCTCTTTGACCATAGTACGTTCTCATGGAATCTGTAGCAATAAACTCATCTGTATTTCTAAATCTAGTGGTTGGAGCAAAAGCAAGTCTATTTTTCAGTTCTACATTACCGACTTTTAAAGGTTTGAAAAGGTTTGTTTCATTTAATGCAGGTCTTGCAGGTGTGCTCATCGTGTGTATATTTAGGTGATAATAAAGATGATGGTATTATACACTATCAATATCTCATGAATGAAGACAATACGGTTCCTTTTTATACATTTTGCAACAAGAAATATGATTATTAATACAACTCAATATCCATTTCAAATATGATTAGGGAGATGATCAAGAACAAAAAAAAAAAGAAACGAAGCTACATTAAAATCAACAAGTTAATGCCTTTCATCTGACTAATTGACAATATTCATCTTGCATTATGAAGGCTTTACTAACACCACTTTTTGGCAGATAGTTAAGCAATATATATATAATACTAGTTACACAGATACATACATTTGTCATCATCAATCACGTTGCCTGGATTGAAGACACGGCAGAGATAGAAAATTGTAGTATGTCAGTCGAAGCATTACGGACAATGAGTAATTACTATCTAGAGAAGATGTTTGTTTGATATGATTTCCTCACTTTTCAGATATAATTTGTAATAGAGAAAGAAAACCAGTAGCAGATATATAGTAATTGACATGAAAGGAATAGTAAGTATATCTGCAACAGATAATTACTTTACTGTATCTGCATCTGCCATTTTCAAGGGACGTGCGAACCAGAAAGCGCGTCCAGGCAGCTTACTTTTTGATTGATCACCGGAAGATATCTATATATATATAACATGTTTATCTTCATTCATTCATCATCATCAACAACAAATAAAAACAACAGAGGAGACAGCTGTATATATATATATACATAACCATATATGTCTATCTAGTCAACGATGAAGCTTTCTTCTAATTTGATACTGACATTGATATTAAGTTGCGCAACGGTTGTTGATGCCAATATCTTCCAATGGCCAAATTTTATTGATTCTGCACCTACAGCCACTGATAGCCCTTCGCAACAAACAACTGCTGCATTTATAGAACCTACACCGGAATTACTCCATAGATTCGGTAAGAGAGAAGCACGTAAGAAGGCTATCTATGGTAAAGAGTATGCAAAGGAAGAAGCCGCTAAATTGAAGGGTACCAACACTGTGGAATCACAAGTTCCTTGGTTAAGAACCATTTATAATTCAATTCCAGAAGTTGTCACCCCAACTGTTATTGGTGGTATCACATTCCGTGCTAAACCACCTGCTACAACTGATGGTTTAGAACCTTGGGTTACTTTGAAGAAGGATGGTTCACCAAAGACTATAAAACCTAAATTGAAAAACGGTGTCATTAAAAATGGTAAACCTAATGTCAAGACTTATTTCCAGACTGCTACAACCATCAGATATGATCAAAAGGAATTAAAGGCACACAACTTGAAGGATGACTTTCATGAGGAGGTTGTTTACATTGACGAGGATGACACTTATGTCAAATTAAATCCACTGATGAGATGTATGCCTGATTTGTACTTCAAAAAAGGTATTGCCAATGAATTAGTCTCTGAACCATTTTGCTCTCCAAGAGACGGTCAAGTGATAAAGGATGATAAAGTTTACTTCTTAACTTGGTATACACGTTACTATAAATCCGATAAAGTGAAAATACATTTTGCATACCTTAAAGAAACAGCCAGAGATAAGGGTATGAAAAAGAGGGATGCCATTCCTGATGCTGATCCAGCCAAGATCAAAGATCATGTCAATGCACCAAAAGGTGCTGTCATACCATTAGACAAGGAAATTGAAGAATTGACACATGTTACCACTTTCCAAGGTGATGTTCCAGGTGCATTTTATTCATCAGACTGGATTGAAAACATTGATGGTTACTACCCACTTGAAATTCAAGAAGAATGGTTACAAGAACAACCATACAAGCAAGTTGCTATTTCCATTCAACCAGATACAATTGATGATGAGGATTTCAGTATTTTGGAATATCCTCATATTGTTGTCAAATTCCAACTGAAGGGTACCGTTGCAAAGCATACCAAGGATTATAAGAGATTGCAAGATCAAACTGGTACCGATGACAACGTTTACTATATCATTATGTCTATTCCAACATGTGCCATGTTTGCCATTTTGGTGGTCTACTGCTTCTTCCAGATGAACAAAAACCAGAGAGACTTATCTCATATTAGAAGACCAAAGAAATCTAGATATGGTAATCAAGGTAAATACAATTTACCTGTGTCCATTTCTGATATCCATAAGCCTGCAGAGTATAAAAAGAGTTAAATATATCAATTTTAGTTTAAACCTTTTGATTGTTGCTCTTAAGAAAACAAGGTGCCCATAATTGTATTGCTAGTTCTATATCTATATACATGTTTTTTTAAGAAAAAGAAAAATTCAAACAATAATACATTTGAAGCTATTTATATTTCATATCTTGCCGTTATTTCTATTACAATCCACCACTAGTTACTAATTTTAATGCATATCCACAATGGAACTGAGTTTAGTTTTGTGAAATAAGAAAGCTATCTTCGTAACTCAGTTAGCTTTGAGAATTATGACAATATGATACTGATATGGGCAGCAATGTCTATTTATCGTTTTCATATATTGTGATACTATTATGCTATATAAAATCCTTACATAACTTTTAAAAGGCATTCAATTCTAACAAAACATAAGAATTAGATGCCAGATACGGGTTAAACATTTCATAATCGTAAAGAACTCTACATTAAATTAAATAGTAGTAAAAAGGAACTAGAAATAGGTCACATCACGTGACTATTACCCTACCTCTTTTCGAGCCGACATTTTTTGCAAGCCGAAAATTTACTATATTTATAAGCCATCGAAAACCAAGACATTGAAGACGA
This sequence comes from Ambrosiozyma vanderkliftii, assembly GCA_003705225.2. NCBI lineage: Eukaryota > Fungi > Ascomycota > Pichiomycetes > Pichiales > Pichiaceae > Ambrosiozyma > Ambrosiozyma vanderkliftii. Next base: position 217,046 of record PPHW02000007.1, read on the forward strand.
ATCAATAGTTTAATAGTCAAAGGTATAGTCCCCGTATTACAAAATTCAAGTATAATATAATCTCTAAAAGAAAGGTTGGATTGTCAGTTATGGATGCCGCTACTCTTTTGGAGCAATACACTCAAGATCTTTCGAACTTGCCTTCAGAGGTTGTTTACCTTCTAGAAGAGTTAAGGGAGAAGGATATGAAGTTTTACGAAATCAGAAAAAGAATACAACAAAGAGATTCACAATTGCATAAATATATCAAGCAGAATGGATCCCTTGTCAAACATCCAAAGGAGGCTCAAATTTACAGTAAGATCGCTGAAGATTTTGAGAAAGCGGATAAACTCCAAGAAGAGAAATGCCTCTTATCAAACACAGCTTTATTTTTAATATCCAAACATTTGACTAAATTAGAAAAAGATGTCGAAAGACTGGAGAATGATGGTATTATTCCTCAGATATTAAACTTGCCTTCGGAGTCAGAAGCTGATGACACCCTAGAATCTCAAGATGTGGACAATTTATCATCTCAGGTTTCGCAGACTTCATTAAACGATTCCAAGAAGCATAAAAGAACCAAATCTAGAACCACTACACCACAGGCGGCACAATCTTCTACAACTAACAATACAAACCATAAGAGTAGAAAATTAAAATCGGAATCTCCTCCGTTTGATACTGAGATTTCAGACTTGGAATCTCAATTAGAACCAATAAATCTAAAATCATCACAAGGTTCAACTACATCGAATGGACCAATAAATCCACAATATAAGAAAAAATTGTTAGAGCAGGGACTTTCAGGAACAGTTACTATACCAAAAAGCATGTCAACTGGAATTAGTCAAACGTTACACCCTGCAAACAAGCATATCCTAGGTGGTGGAAATGTTGGAGCTGGTACCGGTGGAGCTGGGGGTAATGAAGAGGATGAATTGTATTGTTTCTGTCAACAGGTATCCTATGGTAATATGATTGCTTGTGATAATTCTAACTGTAAATATGAATGGTTTCATTATGGCTGTGTGGGGTTAAAGGAACCTCCTCAAGGTATTTGGTATTGTCCAGACTGTAGAAAAGAAATAGAATTGAATTCTGCAAGCGGCAACGCTAATGCCAATCCTTCCACTAGAAAGAAGGAAAAAAGAAGAAGACAATGATTTGTCTTTTATTCTTTATATATATATTATGTATGTTTATATTTCGTTTGTATTATTAGGTTAATTTAATTATCGGTGCATTTATGTTACGTTTTTTAAGGTATTAAAACTTTCTATATAGTAATTTAATCTTTTTTTAGTAGGAAAACTGAATTTTTAAACGAATTGCAAGACACTAAAAATAGCCTATGATGTAACCCAAAGATCATTCAATCTCTTTCTTTGAACACGTGGATTTGTTATCCAGATGCCAAGAACCAATATTATTATAGTACCTAGTAAGGCAGGTTTGTTAAATTCAGACAAGTTCATAAAGTCATAAGATCCAGAAGGTTTGACTAATGTGACAAAAATATCAACACCAGTGGACACGATCAAACTTGTTGATTCCAAGTTCGTTGGAACCGAATAAATCTTTGGTGTCACTGGGGATTTAAAGGAAGATATCAATTGTCTATAGTGAGATAACTGGAACTTATCATTAACATACAACACTGGGTCATAATTCGGTAAGAACCTTTCTGTTGACTTCTCTTTACTCAATTTGTTTCTTCTACCATTGACCATAAACTTTGGATATGATATTAATTCACCCAAGGTAGTCTTCAAAATAATTAATTTATTAGAAATGTTGTTTTGAGTTTTGGTTAATGCAATGGCCTCAATATGTCTTGATGGGATTATAAATGTGTTGTAAAAAGCTTCTGGAATCACGGCAATAGTTGAGTTCAATTCACCTTCGTTTCTTGGGACTGTTCTCACATCTGGGGTTAATGATTCGAACAAGTCTATTGAAGTGATACTGGTATTAATTAAATCATCATCCAAAACAGTAAACACAATAAAGTTTTCTTCATAAATAATGTTCAATGTCTCTGGATGATTTGTTGCTTTGTTGAATGTTTTATACACTTCACCATTTACAACATTGACCAATCTAAACTGTAAATGTTGTGAAAATTCGTTATATGTTGAGACAACAACTAAATTTGGCACTAAAAATTTGTACAACGTATGTCTATCCTTGATTTCAATACCATTAGATGCAACGCCATCATTACCATAAGATCTGGAAGCAATAGAAATAAATTCTTCATCCTTAGGCAATTGATAATTCCATGTTCTAAATTCTTCCTCATTCAGGTAATGAACACCTTGTAAATGCTTCAAATCATGAGAAACTGTAATTGTGTGAAAATCATTTTCCTGTGTTTGTTTAATAATGTGTTCATGTTCATTCACCAAAATCTTGAAGTGGTGAGCAATGAATCTAGGAAATAATTCCTTTAAGGATTTTGTTTCAAAGTTCAACTCGTGAATGATTTTTTCATCAGATAATACAAACACCCTGTTATCGACATGATATAATTTTATTAGATTATCCTTTCCAGTATAGAAGGACCAAAGCAACTGATTGCCATCATCACGCTTGATAGTATCAAATGCAAATATTTTACCATTAGAAGTTAAAACGATTAATTGATTTTCATAACCAAAATATTTGTCAAAATTAATTGTTTCGTTTGAATGTGTACCAAAGATTAAATTATAATTGTGTTTTAATCTGTGGACATATGCAGTGAGTAAACTAAACTTCTTTTCCTCATTAATTTCGTCTAAAGTAACATCGGTCTTCTCATTTAATGGTATGATAAGTGAGTCGACTATGTAAGCTAATGATTCATCAATGGACCATTTATTTGTTTCACTAATGTAACTAATTTTGAAATCATCCGAGACTATTAGTAGTGCGATTGAGCTGATATCATTGGTCTTTTCATTTATGAAGAGGTTAGAGAATTTGATGGAACTATCATCATTGAAATCAAAATCATGAGAGAATTGGTGTATTGGGGTGGATGCAGCATCAAGATCAAAGATATATGCAACAGAATCGGTAAAAGCAACGATAAATTGAGAATTGACAAGTTTATGAAATTTTATTATCTTGTTATCATCATTATCACTTATATACTTTGTTAAATCTGCTAGAGAAATCGAGTTACTGATTAATTGGTCATCAGATGATGATGTTTTTAATTTGTTATAGGATGCCTTATCTGAGAATTCATACAGGGACTTAGAATCACAGATGATTTGTGAGGATTTGGAAGATATAATTTCAATGGAGTCAAATTTACAACCATTGAAGGGTTTTGGTTGAGATAATTGGTTAACATTCAATGGATCTAAAGAGACATACATCACTTGGTTACTATTTTTGGCCTTTAACAAAATAATCAAGTGAGCATCATCAGTAGTGGTTAATATTTTTGAATCCGAGAATTCACTGTTTTGAGAAACAGTGGTATCTAATTTGTTCAATTGGAAATCATTTGATTCAGCTATAAAGATATCACCATTTGCCAAAATGATAATTAGTTCTTGATTTATATCGGATCTGAATAATCCAATAATATGTGAATCGAAATTCAAGGTTTTCTCCATAAGCGGAGGCACCTCACCCTCATCATGGTTTTGCCAAAAAATCAGTTTGGATGATAATGAAGTAGATGTAGAGGTTGAGGTGTTATCATTATAATTGATTGATGTTGCAAAGGATCCTTTATTGAAACCATTGATTACAATTGGAGAATGCACAGAGTTATCCAAATAATCATCGAATTGGTATCTGTATAGCACAGCTCCATCAGAGGGAGATAAAATTGATAGAATGTTCAAATCACTTATACCAACCAAGTATCCTCTATCATGATATTGAATGATATTAGACACTGGTAAGCCAATCTGAACTGTTTGCCAATCTATTTGAAATATCTCGTTATTAGGAATGGCGATTGCGCTATTGAGCAGGTAAATAACAGAGAATAAAACTGTTGATAATAATCTCGGTATCATCGTTAAATATCTGATAAATCAATTTAACTAATAAAATGAGAAGATATTATTCAATGGGGATGCATTGTGAACGACTAAAGCAAACGATTTAACGAACAGAGATGGTGTCTTTTTTTTTATAATAGTTTACTTTCGATTTTCATTTTCCATGATGCATGGATCCTAACACGAGTGAGCGACCAATCGACCCGACGGTTTTCAAACTTGTCGACTACTAGTAAATGTCTACAGAACGTGACTAGGGTTGATAAAATTGTCGGAACAGGTGGAATCAGAAGTGCTCACAACTAAATTTTATAAATTTTATAAATTTTATAATACATGTAATATATATATGACCCAAAATTTTAAGCTGTTAAAGGCTTAGATAAAGAAACAGGAGAGAGGGAGACGAATTACTAACTGTTGGAATGATATTGGTTGATAGGGCCAAGAGTTTTAAAAACACTTACTTGACCTTACACATGCTAAGTCATTCCTCGGTGTTAGAATATAATATGATATACATATATATTTTTCATTTCATTATATCCAATGATTAAAATGCCTATATGTGTAATAGTAGGGTAGTACCCGCTTACATGAAATTGGAAACGGAATTGAGAAGGTGAATCAAGAGATACAATAAGTGAAACATGCACCGTAAAACTGGACTATGACAAATATCAACCGAGGGTACAAGAGCACTTCCCTAAATCGTTTCATTAACCCTGCATTATTACTTTTTCTGTTATCTTTGATAAGGTGATAGATAGGTCGAAGGTAAATTAAAACTTACAAATGGATATAGTCAAAAATCAAACAGTTATATATTTCATATAAAAAAAAATGTTACATAATGAATAATTATATATTAGGGTCTCACCCTTTTGAACAAAAAAAAAAGAAACGAGTGTTTTTTGCGTATCCTTCTCTCCCCTGTCTACCGCCGCTTCCATCTCGGTCTCTGTGTCTCACTCTCACTCTCTCTGTCTCTGTCTGTACGGCTCTCACTCACCTTCTCCCATATTTACAAATTTTAAATTTTACGTGTTGTTATGATTTGGTGATTTTAAAGTTTGTATTGAACCCAGGGTCTGAGACAGGGAAGTGGGGGTAGGGGAGGGTGTTGATTCTTTAGAAAACGCACCACAAATACTAATGATCTATACTTATATATCCTGTAAATGATCGTCAAGATAAAAAGATAGCAGCTAGTGAGAAAAGATAAGAAATATATATACTATATTACATACATAATATGAATTTGTATAATTCACCACCCATTGTTTAAATATGTATGTATGGGTATGTGTGTACTAAATCTCATTTGGTACCGTCACAAGACCATCTTCCGGATTTTTTTATGGGTAATTAAATTTTTTGACAACAAAGTACTCCCTCCCATTTGAAATTGTTTAGTGTTTAATGATTAAGTCCACTCTCCCTTGAGACGCCCTTCCCTTTTATAGCGTATAGATATATTGATATATATATATCGATATATATATGGGATACAATGCGTGGAGTAAATTTTTTTTCTCCCTTTGCAACTCAATCTTTCACCTGAACCAGTGGAAGATGTAGTATGTGCCAGGGTCAGGGAAAATTATACTCCTAGGCGGGGATGCACCAGGAACAATGTTCACCCAACTCCTCTCATTCTGCTTCGTCCCTCCATCCCTTCCTCTAACCCTACCCTTTCCTGGTTTTAATCTAAGATCTCAGCCTATGTACTTATACCTAAACTACATAGCATTCATCACTATATGAATATTGAATATTTTCCCTTCCTTTCCTTATTCACTAAGAACTAGCGGATTCTTTGTAGGACAACAATAGCTAGTTCCATCATCATATTATGTTGCTTGTACAAGTTAAGGATATCGTACTCTCGGGATTCAGTATTTTATGCATTCCCGTCAAAAGCCAGACTACTTATATATTCTCCCTTAACATCACGTCAGCCATTTCCCCTCCCTTCAGAGTTTCTAAAAATTGCGTCAGGCGATTCATCTAACCCGCCACGCGAAGTTGGAGAGATAACGAAACCCTAAGGGTGAATCCACAACGACGCTCTCCCACCGGGGATCCCGCGCTCTTCCATGTCAAACTACGGCGTCTGGCGACCGACAATGACGGGCATATATCCCGGCAAAAAGTGTTGCTAGTTTAAACTAGGCTATTTACTTGTACAATTTTTGTTTAACCATTAATAATCCCGCATTAATAAAATAAGAAAATGATAGACCCTACAAAAAACATTCCATGTTGTAATAATGTGTAATATATACATCTAAAAAGCAGTGATATCTATATCTATATATGAGTATATCACATTGCATGAAGGGTTTCATCAAGAAATGCGAGAGCAAGGAACAGGCAAACAGGCTGTTGTTGCACAAGGAGTACTGGGTCAAACAAGCGCTTGATATACGTCTATAGTTAATATGTTAACCCCCCCCCCCCCCACTAAAGTTCTCCAGCTCGCTGGTCTTGTGACACTAAGAAAAGTTGGTGTCCATTTTTGGAAGGTCAGGATTAGTGATCGTTCCTTCCCTATTGATTTATGCTGTGAAATTCCCATATTGGGACTATAGTTACTAAGGTTTTAAGGTTTTATATCAACTTTCATAGTAGAGAAGAAAAAAAGAAAAAAAACACTGCAACCTAATAGCAAGATAGAGAACGAAGAAGCATAAAAAATAATTAAAGTTTGCAGTGCAAACAATAGAAAAAGAAAAGAGCAAGAGGGGGAGAGAAAAAAAAAAGAAAAGCTCCCTCAGTAGAAGGAGAAAAATTCACAGGGAAGTGAAAGGGAGAAGGTAACCAGCATGACAACAAACAAACAAATAAATCAAAACAATATTCAAAAGATATATAAAATAATTATATACAATGTACATATATTAAAATAATAAATAAACAGCAACAAGCAATTGGATCACAAGACAAAACTAAAAAAAGAAATTTTAGTAAGCGTATATCGTAGTTTTGAATATATATATATATATGGGAACGCTCAGTTACATAAAAAAAAGGGAAAAAAGTTTTTAACTTCCAGCACGAGAACTAATATCTTATACTATTCTATCAATTATTCATATATATCTATCTATATATATAATTGAACTATTAATGACAATAAATCTTAGTTGATTTGTCCCCAATCTTTTCCAATATATAGTTATATAAAAAAGGAGAAATACTCACATACACAAACACGTATTACACATAGACATACACACACACTCGCTATTACCCGCAAACTATACACATACACATATTAATATAATATAATTCATATATTTTCAAAAGATGCAATTTTCAGAGAAAGAGCAAATTGATTCTCTCATACAGACTGAGGTCAACGAACTCAATGACAGTCAGCACCATCTTGATAAACTCTTGCAACGGCAAGACAAGAAAAATAGCAGCATTTTCATGAGAATAATAACATTTCTAAATAAGATTTGCCTTTTCAAAGGTATCACCACTAATAAAAGATCTCTCATTACCATATACATATCTCTTTTGCTGCTATTGATTGTCCCTTCTATTCTCTTTATAGATTTAAACATTCTCATACTTAATAACAGTGATTATGATGACATCGTGACAACCAGCCATTTCGATAAAATCCAGAAAGCTAATGCTGAATTGTTAGCAGAGATGATTCTACCACCATTGGAATCCATTGTTTCCGGAACAACAGAACACATTAATACCCCAGTTTATAACGATCAAGAACAAGCTATATTAAAAACCAAGCCAAAACGTGACCCAAGAATGCCTGCCTACCTATGGTTGCACCAATTGAAGATGCATTTACTCGAGAATAACGGTGAATTGGATCCTTCATTTACCATTCCATTCAGTTGGGCTGACTGGGTGAACATAGATGACAAGTTGCAACTAGATCCTACATACATTGAAGAGATGCAAAAGAAGTTCCCTAATGAACCTTTTGCTAAATGGTCGCTTGATGATTTTTACTCCAAGTTGGATTGTACATCATTTTCTAAAGTGTTTGACGTTGACTTAGTTGACCCAGGATATGTTAACGACTGCAGAATGCTCTCTGATAGTGAACAGAAGGATATGCATGGTTACCCATTCAAGTTCATTGCTACCCACCCTACTGCTAGAAGAATGGGTAAGTATGCTAGAATGATTTATGGTGCTTCTTTCATGTACACTTCTGGCCGTGCTCCAGACAGAATTCACTTTATCGGTGCCGGTTACAATCAGTCTATTGCTGTTATCAACACTGAAAGAAAACTAGATTCTGAACGTGAATATGTTCCAGCTATCTCCCAAAGACCTAGCCATATAAACGAATGGCTTAAGGATACTCTGGAAGCTGAATCCTTTATGGAATTGAAATCCATTGATGAAGTGTATGAAGAAGGATTCAGATTGGACAAATTGGTGAATGAAATTAGATCGTTGTACAATGCTACTGCCATTGAAGATCAATTGTTGTTAGAGGATGAAATCCTTTTTGATGAATCATACTTGATGCGTAGCTCTCCAGATTTGGAATTGATGACTTCTCTTGAACTGCATGAGGAAAATTTTATCTTTGACCAAGAAAGTAGGTTAGGTGAATTACATGCACGTGTCTCTGATATCGAATCAAAATACAAAAACAGGGATGTTCACCGTTCCATGGATTATAAAATTCTTTCCGTTATTGAAAATGACCTGGATATTTTCCATGCCCGTGGTAATAACCATGGTAAGTATTTGGAAGAGGCTAAATTACAAGGTACTGGTGTCGGTGATCACTATGATTGGAGATTCTTCAATGGTCATGAACATCATGATTATTACAGACAAGGTGTTCTACACAGAATGGGTAGAGCTTGGTTAAGATTCTGTTATCACACAGGTTTAAACACATTTATTGCTTATGGTTCTATGTTGGGATGGATCAGAAATGGTCTGGCACTACCTTGGGATGAAGATATTGATGTTATTGTTACTGTTGATTCTTTATACAATCTGGCTAGAAACCATAATAATTCTTTGATTGTGGATGTTACTTCCCAAGATAAATTTGGTTCAGGTGAAGGTTCTTATTACTTGGATATTGGTCCATCGTTCTTCTACAGAAGAAGAGGTGAAGGTGCTAACGCTATTGATGGTAGATTAATTGACACTAACACCGGTATTTACATTGACATTACCGCCGTTGCATGGACTGAAGATTATTTCCAAGATAGATCAATTGACAATGAAATTCTAGAAATGATTAAACCAAAGTACAAGGATGAAATGGACAAGATGAAGTCTGATGAAGAGAGGGAAAATTATGAAAACAGTTTAAAGTCTAAGGCCGAAAAGTTACAGGAGACAAAGAAATTCTACCACTGTAGAAACAACAATGCTTATACATTGGATGAATTATCTCCAATGGTGCCAACATACTTTGAAGGTGTCAGAACACACGTTCCTCATTCGTTTAGAAAATTACTAGACAGAAAATACCCTGGTGCTTTGGATAGAAAAAATGAAAGCGTTCCAGAAACATACACCTATATTGATTCATTACGGTCCTGGGTTGCTGACTCAAGTTGCACAAATACACATAAGGGTGAAAATCCTTGTTTCTCTGAGGAGAATGTGGCAACATTCTTAAAGACTTCAGAATTTACTGCTAACCACTTGAAGTTGCTTGAAGATCCGGTTCATAACGAACTCGCACTTGCTAATGAGACTGTTCCAATGAAGTTTGATTCCTTCATGGTTGACTACACAAGATATTTGATGGCCTTAAATTAAGTTTAAAGGTATTTTATGATCGGACATATACACTTAGTCACTTTACTTTTAACTTAACATCGTTTATGCTAAATTATTTATTCACTTCATTTTTGCTGTTATTTTTTGACTAGCATATAATTTTAATTTTTTAATGTATTTTCTTTTTTTTTTGTTTGCTTATATATTACGCTTTTATTTTATATCTTTGCATCAATCTGTATTTTATTCCAATACCATTAATTCAAATAAATGATAATAAAATTAACAGGACACGACTAATGTTGTAAAGCAATCCAAGTACATTGAAATAAATTCAATAAGATCAAAGCTAGGTCACTTGAATTTAATCAGCCTCAGACATCTGCCACTTCTGTGCTGCGCCACCTGAAAATTTTTATGAGAATTGAACGATCGATGATAATAGTATGCCATTCATATACATTGAAATAAAATGGAGAACTTCAATATATAACTATGTACAATTGATTTCATGGAATATATTGCTGAAGCTTGTCTTACAAATAACTAATTCTTCAAATGTTGTCAGCTGCTTTGAGAATTTCCAGAAGGAAGGTGGCATCACCTTCCATTTCTACCACCTCAACCTTCTTAATTAGATTTAATTCAACAGCAGCTCCTCAGCAAGGATCCCCTTCAATTCCCTCAAATACACAGGATAGACCTCGTAGAAAATACAACGATACTATTACATATAAGCAGGCACTCCAACAAAATGTTACTCCATTAAACAAATTGTTTGCCTTGGCTAAAGACAACTCTGTTGACTTTGCAACTGTCTATGCAGGTGTTGATGAATCTTTAATCAAGGGATTACCTCCTAATACTGTTATTGGTTTATCACATAAATTATTCAGCAAATTGGCCATCTTGAATCAAAACAATGAAAATGTTAAAAACTCTTATCATTTTAAAAAGCTTTTAGGTGTTTTGATAGATCGTGAATACATGAACTGGTCACATATTGTTAGAGTTATTAGAGAGTTGGAAATCGAAAAACAGTACACAGAAGGCTTAGAATTATGGATTCAAGGCTTGGAATACTTGAAAACCCATCCATCTGCCTATGACAACAATAACAACTATGTTGGTAAAGATGTTAAAAGATTTGAAGACCCTAAGGATGAATATACCCATTTGGGTTTAGTTACCTATTTATTATCCTTGTATGAAAACAAATCGACTAGAGACAAGGAGTTTATCAAATTAATCACTGGCTCTAGTTCAAACATCACAATCGACAAACTTTATTTTGTGTTGTACACTCTGAGAGCAAATGCTGATGCTAAAAAATATGTTATTAGACAATGGAACCAATATTTAGAATCTAATATCGACTTTAACTCTCGTAGTGCTTGGTCAAAAGCAATGTTTGCTGCACATTTAGAACGTTCTAAATCTGTGAAAACAACAATCAACCATAATTTGAAGATGGCGGCTGAAAGAGGTGTTGTGTTGACACCAGAAATTTGGGCCTATATTATGAGAATCTACATTGTTGCCAAGGACTATCCTGCTGCCATGAAACTCTTCAAGGACTTACCAACTCATGATATCAAACCTGATGTTGGGTTATGGAACGAATTTTTGAGTTGTCATGGTAAAATAAACACCCCAAATAATAAGGTCAGAGTTGATAGTGTTTGGAAATTCTTGACTAGTAGTGTGACCCCAAATGCTAGATCATACTTTTACTTGGTTCAAGGGTACATTTTAGCTGGTGATTTAACTAAGGCGTTAGAAATAGTGTCTGAATTAAAGAAGACAAACCCTGAATTTGTTCAGGATGAAATCAGGCATGCTATTTTAGTTGCATTATTAGATAAAGATGGGTTAAAATCAGCAGAAAAGTTGTTTGATTTGTACAAGACAGAAGGCTACAAACCAAATATCAAATTTTATAACAAATATTTGACACAATTAATAAAGGCTAATGAAATTGAAAAGGCAACTGATATTGTTGACACTTTGATCTCAGGAAATGCTGCTAATGGTGTGGAGCCTGATGTTGCAACATGGACGTTAATAATTGATTTGTATCTTAAGAATGTCAAGGCCGCTGGTGGTGATATATCCATTGTGGCTCCTCAATTGATTGAATTGTTACAACAATTATCTGAACAGAAGCATATCAAATTAAACCAATCGACCTTCACTATGTTAATTTCTAATTTGGTTAGAGATCCAAAGACCAATTCTATCGGTGTGTCTCTATTCAAGTACTTGAAGGATGTCATGCAGTTGTCCAACACAGCATACACTTCTGTCATTTCCGCACAAGCTGCACAAGGACATATGGATGATGCATTGATTATCTTTCAAGATGGATTAAAGAAAGGATTACAGTTGAACAGATTTTACTACAATTTAATCTTCAGAGGTTTCTCTGATCAAACTGATTTGGAATCCATAAAGAAGTTTTATGAGTTTATTAAAGCTAAGACTGCTGACTCGTTTGAAAAGCCAAACTACTACTCATATTTCTTCATTCTAAAGGCCGGTGATAGAGCGCAAGATAAGGAATACATTAAATACTTCTTGAATGAATTGAAGGAGAGTGAATTGACTGAGTTAGGTGAATATTTGCCTAAATTATTGCAGAAGATTGAAAGAAGAGAATTGGGAGTTATCCCTGATGAAATCAAGTCAATCCCATCCAACAAAAACTCTAGTCCACAAGAATTTGAAATTGTTGAATAAATAGATTTGTCATTTTTGAAAAAGAAAATTGGTTAGATAACTAACCATGTCTTACTTCCTGTATATATATAAATAAATTACTCAAAACTATTTTATATTTCCCTTGAAAGTAATTTAATTAAAAGGTATCCAGAGATAACTGTCAAATATATCAAGCGTGTCAGTAATTTCCCAAATATTTTCCAACGAAGTGAAAAAAAAAAACGTTCACATTTAAGATTTACTATGAAGATTGATCAATGCATATTCGATTTATTGGTTGATTGATTGATTGATTGATAACTAATTAGTATTATTCCTCTGTGATAAATCATAATTGATAATGACGCATATCAAACAAATCAATAGTTTCATTGAAAGCACACAACAACTTTTAGTTGCGAACCCATCCGCAACTAGGGTGTCAATAACTTACACACATTCCAAACCTTCTTCTAAGAAGGCTTCTGCTGATTCAACAACACTACCAAAACGTTCTATAATCAAATTCAAAACATATAATGATAAACTAGGGATCTGTTTTACCTTTAAAACTTACAAAGTGAAGGAATTTTCCAGATTATTGAACTATTTGGGCCCAAATGGTGTTTCTATGACCAAGAAGAAATCCAAGAAGTCCAAGAAGGCAAGCAACAACACAAAGTTGGATAATAATGAAGAGGAGCTTAATTCCTCGACGCCAGATATTGTGGAATTAGATGGTGCTGGTACAATTTTCTGTAATGTTAAGGTTGAAAAGACGGTTACTCCAGTTGTGAATGATCAACCCTCATCATCTGCAACTGATAATAATAACAATGATAGCATTGTCCCTGCAGCAACTGAGGATAATAAAAAGGATGGAACGCCAGTTCCAAGTGTTAAGGCGACATCTAATAAAGCTAAGAAGAACAAAAAGAAAGGTAAGAAGCGTTAAAGTTAGGTATCTTTCTGAATCATTGATGACTTTCATTTTCATTTTACTCTGCTCCCCCTTCTTTTCTGTATTATAATAAATTTAGGTATTATTTTCTCATTACTACTATATGTGGTAGTTGTATATATTGATTCGTAGAGAAAAAGTAAAGTGTTAATTAAAGGAGAAAGAGAGGAAACCAAATTGTTAGATAGATCGGTCAGTATACATGGGTGTATTAATATACAAATAAGAAAAAGGTAAGAAAGAAAAGAAAGGAAAGGACAATATACATAAAATACGAAGAATTAACTCCAAACTCTTTCATTTTTATCACTATTTATTCCAAATTCAGTGTTGAGAGCATCGAGGTATTTGTGTTGGGGATCAAATCCATTAGCAAGTGCAAATTTTACAGCCAATCTAGTTACATCTTCATTTGCAAAGTCACCAATGACTGAGCTTGAAGAAGGTCCAGTACTGGTGTTGGCAACGGGTTTATTTGACGTACTAGTAGTGGTAGTCCTAGCCCTTTTAGAATTTGCGGTATTAAACTTACGGTGTGATTTTCTGTCGTTGAGGCATTCATTGCAGTAACGTTCAGAACCATCCTTTTCATATGTTGCTTTATTGTCTGGCCCTGACGATGACTCGGTTTGTTGTTGTGTTGATTTAGACACCAATACATCAACAATCTTTTGAACAGCTTCATCGGAGACTGTGATGTAGTTTTGGATATTATTGGCATCTAGATTGGGACTTATCGTTTCCTTAACTCTTGCGTTTTGTAATTTTTGGTCACGTGCAAGTTGTTCTCTTTGCAAAGCAAGGTTTTCTAACTGTTTATCGATTGACAGTATTCTTGAGGAGAAAGATGCAGCAACATCACCAGCATTGCTAGATTTGTTACTGTCATCATTACTATCATCCAAGAAAACTTCTTTAGTTGCTTGTTTTGTTTCAGATTTTGCATCTATAGTACTTGATAATTCAATGATTTGTAATTTGTATTTCTCACATTCTCTAGTTTTTTGTTTCAGTTTTCTTTGTAACGCCGATGTGAATTCTTTTAGTTTATCATATTCATCTCTAATGTTTAAAAAATTCTCGACGTATTTCTCCTTAACGGCCAACTCCTGTGTTATTTTACTGATTGATTTAGTCAATTTTTTGTTTTCAATTCGGAGCATTTTGAGTTCCTCCACTGTAAATTTGGTGTTGTTGATTTCAATGTTATTTGCAAAAACACCATCTCTGTGTAAGGGAATGTAATTATTTTCCTTCAACATCATAGAGGGATCATCTGATTCATTTTCAAATGATCTGTTATCTGTGAATCTGACGGTATTAGATTTATATGGTGTATTGTATTTATGTCTATCATCTTGAAACAAGTCATTTATAAGTTTTTCAGAGTCTTTCATGCTAGAAAGTCCCGCTGCTGCTGAGGAGGAGGATTTCATTTTAATTGGGCTTAATTTGTAATGTGTCGATTTTGTGTCCTTTAATTTTTTATCATTTGCAACAGATGATCTTCCAAATTCAATGGAATCATTAACATCATCACTATTGTAATCATTTGGGTCGATGAAAAAGGAATGATATTTATTAGGAACGTGTTCTCGTAACACTAAATCAATGTCTTTATATTGTCTTTGGAAATCATCTAATTTCAACACCAACCCTTTCATGTTCCCATGTTTCAACGGTTTGTGACTTGTGATGGATTTTAGATTTGATTCATACTCCTTGATAGGTAAGGAATCAAACAATGCCATAGTTTTATAAAAGTTAGCTAATTTCGTGTCTTTTTGTTTATATGTCACTCTCTGTTTTCTTTTTGGTAGTGTTCAAATGAACTGGTAGTAGTAGTGGTACTAGTAGTAGTAGTAGCAGTAATCTTGTGCGATACTAATAAATAGCAGGATTAGATAGATAAACTGGTTGATGAGGAGTAAAAAGAATAGATGTTTACTGTTTTTAACATGTTGTAAACAAAAGATTTATTTAAACCGTTTTATATATTTAAAGCGCGTACAAATAAATTAAATAGGCAGGCAGGCAGGCAGGCAGGCAGGAAGGTTTTTTTCTTTTTTGACTCCTTACTAAATTAAACTCAACTATTCATAGAAATAAATGATAAATGAAATTAAGAGTTAATAAAACAAAACATATCTTTAGAAATGCAGGTATCGATATAGGGATTAGAGAGATAAAGAGAGAAGTAATGAAATTCAAAAATAATCAAAAATAAAAAAAAACAATAATAATAAAATTAAAGAGAGAGAGTACTTTTTTTTTCATTCATCATGGATAGATTGGAAGTAGTAATATAATCATATATAAGAATGAAATAAAGTATTCAAAAGGGAAATCAATTCATAGATATGTACCATTGTCTGTCTTACTTTTTAGTCTTTTTAAAAGAAAGTTATTCCTTTTTTTTTCTTTTTCTTTTTCTTTTTTTTAGGGGAGGGAAGGCGATGGGATAGTATGGTATGGTATCAAAGATTTAAATTAATAAAAAAATAAACAACTTGAAAATAAGGTAGATTGAATGCAATTAAAAGGTTTAAACTAATGAGAGGAATAGGTTCTTTTTTTCTTTGTATTTTTAAATTTAAATTAAACCTAAGAAGAAGGCACCAGCACCAGCTAAAGCGGCACCGTTAAAAGCAGCGGATAAACCATTAGCACCACCTTCAGATTGAGTGGAGATGCTGGTCACTGAGGAAGAGGAAGAGGTGGATGATGGAACTGGGGTGGTTGAAGTGGTTAAGCTGACTGAGGAAACGATTGGAGCAGCTGAAGATGAAGAGACAACTGGGGCAGCTGAAGATGAAGAGACAACTGGGGCAGCTGAAGATGAAGAGACAACTGGAGCGGCAGAAGATGAAGAGACAACTGGAGCGGCAGAAGAAGAGGATGGAGCAACTGAAGAAGAAGTAGAGGATGGTTCTTCAGATGAAGAAGATGATGCAACAGCAGATGATGATGATGATGGAGCAGCGGATGATGATGATGACTTAACGGCTGAACTTGAAGCAGCTTGGGCACCAACAGAGTCACAAATGTCTTCAAATGCAGAGTAAGCAGTGTCAGAGTCACCATCTGGACAAGTGCTGTCTAAACATTCTTGTAAAGTGGATGATTCATTTTCACAAACACAGGCAATTTGGTTCAATGTTGAACAAGAAGAAGAAGACTTGATAACCTTAGCAGCACAAGCTAATAAACAAGCTGGTGGAGTGGCTAATGCTGGAGCGATGTAAGAGGAAACGATTAAGGCCAATGGTAAAGCGAAGGAAGTTCTCATTTTTTGTGTTGTTAGTATAGTATGGATTAACGAATGTGTTAGGAAGATAGACTTGAAGAGAGTAAAAGGAGGAAAAAGAAAGAATAAGAAGAAGGAAGAAGAAGGAAGAAGAAGAAGGAAAAAGAAGAATAAGTATATGAATAGGAATAAGAAAATATGAACAGAATTGAGAATTGAGAAAGGGTTGTTTTTTTTTTGGTTAGTAAGTAATGATTTATTTGTTTGTTTGTTTGTTTGTTTGTTTGTTTTGATGAAGGTGAGCTATGGTGCAGGCAGGGAGGGGGAGGGGGAGAAAGAGACAGAAGGAAATAATTTTTTTCTTCGTTCCCTTGGGGAGGCTAGAACCAGCCAGGTCATGGTCAGGGGGGACCAACCCTGTCCACCCTGCTGTCTACTGTCTACCGGGGGAGGGAAAGACTTGGCTTCCCGCCTGTCAGTTCAATTGGTGCTGCTTCTTTTTTTTTTTCGGTCTCGTCTGGCTGGTTTTAGGCTGGGTTTGTTTTGGTTTCTTCTCTGTTTACGAGAGTGTAACTGCCTAATTGGGTAATTATGCGGCTGGACGTTGTGTGTCTGTGCGCGAGCGAGAGGAAAGTCGAGAACTTTCCGGCCAGCCTAGTCTAATCTGAGGGGGAGGAAGGAGGGAGAGGGCCAATCGGTGAGCGCAAGGAGCTATTTATAGCACCTCATCGAAAACAATATTTAGCGACTATTACATTATATGCGTCGATCGACGATTTACTTCTCTGATAATAATTTTGAATACACCTTTTATAACTTATAATATAGTAAGTATCCTTAATTCATTGAACCAATTTATTATAAAATCACACCTTTTCTATGACTTTCTTTCTTTTTTTACTTTTAATTTATTTATATTGTACCACACTGTTTGACGCCGTATCCCTTATTTTTCTCTCCTACCTACCCTTCTTTTCAAGGAGATTATACTTAACCTTCACCCTATTTAATTATAGTAATCCTACGTTTCAATCGGTTTAGTTTTCAGTCTAATATCTAAGTTTATGGTTTTAAACTATTTATAACTTTACCTCTTTGATATTTTTCGTTAAAATTTCGTTCAATTGTGTTTTCGAAAAACACAGCTAATTAAAAATTGTAATTTAATTTTTGAAGTTTCTTACTTATTATCTTGAAAAAACCCACACATTTAATCTTAATCAAGGAACTGAAAGAAGAATACAAGAGATAATGAAAACCACATATAGTATCCTTGAATTTACATAATATATATTATATAATAAATATATATATATTAGACTCTTTAAATCATCACCTTTCAACTTTTCAAAAGCTTCCCATTTCTTATATGATAGCTATCACACAGAGCCGCAGAGCCTCACACGTAGGATAAATATTTCTGAAATTTATTTGATATGATAGTAGATATATATATATTTATTATGTATTATACAATCTTGCATACAGGATGAACCCTATATAATGATGTATATACAACCACATACCCACACATATATATTCAACTAAAAGAGCAATGTCTTTCTTGTTCCATGGTAATTCCAAAAAGCTTCCTCATGAAATACTTCCCCCATTGACTGGATCTGCACTGAAACGAGTCATGAAGGAACTTTCGAAATGGGATTCCAGCGATGAAAATTTAAAGTTAATACAACAAGATGATTATTTGAATGTAATATTCATTGATATACGAATAAAGGACAATCCAATTTATCCTACAGATGAAATGTACAGGCTACAGTTTATCATTGACAAAGAATACCCCTTTAAACAACCCCAGGTTAAATTCATAGATAAAGATCCATATCATCCATCAACTACTTTTAAAATTCCAATACATCCGCATATATACTCCAATGGACATATTTGTTTAAATATCCTATACGATGGTTGGGCCCCTACTCATACATTACATTCCGTTGCATTATCTGTGCAGAGCATGCTAAGTGGTAACGAGGACAATTCAAGACCCGTGGGAGATGAACTATACTGTGCTCGGGCACCAAACAACCCATTGCTATCCAAATGGGTTTTCGATGATGATACAGTTTAATGAAGGATAATAACATAATTATATATATTATATAACCTATATAGACTATATAATATAATAAATATAGTATAATATACAATTCATGATAATAAATTATCATAAATACCCTGATGGTATCAATTAAATATTTGTGGCAAATAATAGTTCTAGCTTTAGCTCTAGCTCCATAGTAGGCTAGTATTATTATATATCGGCCACACAAAAAAAAAATGTCTTTTTTCCTTTTTCCTTTTCGTTCATTTCTGCAAAATAGATTAAAAAAATTAGACCTAATAGTTACCCCGATTTTCACACATTTCCCACTTTTTGCCTTTTATTTATACCAACTTTTTCCTAGGTTTTTTTTTGGGTTTATATCTCTTTCTGTATCTTAAATGAATCATTTAAGACCTCAACTATTGTTCTGTAGAGGTTTGAATACATTATTAACTAGTATGTGCTTTTTGCCCTCGGAGATATTCTTCACATCTATCTCTATCTGTCTCTCGTTTACATTAACTATATAGAAGTACTAACAACTCAATTTATTATAGAATCAAAACAATTAAACTTCCCATCTATTTCACATTCATTATCTCCATTTTCATCATCATTCCAATTCCAATCACACTCGCTATCGCTATCACTATCACCAACATATATTGCATCTAGATCAATAATGACAACATCTTCCGGAAAACCATATGAAGTTGTCTCTGACAAATTGGAGAAACCAGACATTGACAACAGAGAATACGAAATTATCAAATTACCAAATGGATTGATAGCATTACTCATTAATGATTCTACAACAGATAAGTCAGCTGCTGCATTGGATGTCAATGTCGGTGCGTTCAACGATCCAAGATCTTTACCTGGATTGGCTCATTTTTGTGAACACTTACTATTCATGGGTACAAAGAAATATCCATCCGAAAATGACTACAGTGCCTACTTGTCGAAAAATTCAGGTTTCAGTAATGCCTTCACTTCTTCATTGCATACTAATTATTACTTTGAAGTTGCTAACAATGCTATGGAGGGTGCATTGGATAGATTTGCTCAATTTTTCATTTCCCCTCTATTTGATCCAAGTTGTAAGGACAGAGAAATTAATGCAGTTGATTCGGAAAATAAGAAAAATTTACAAAATGATAATTGGAGATTGTATCAATTGTCTAAATCCACTGCTAACCCTAAACATCCATACAGTGGCTTCTCCACCGGTAATAAGGTCACCTTGGGTGAGATTCCATTGGCTGAAGGATTAGATGTGAGAGATGAATTGTTGAAGTTCCACGATAAATACTACTCGGCAAATATAATGAGATTAGTTATTGTGTCGAATGAACCATTATCAACTTTGAAGGAGTGGACAGTGGAGAAATTTTCATCGATTGTCAACAAAAATGTCTCCAAACCAATTTACACTCCATCTCCATTCGATTCAGATAAATACACCGGAAACCTTATTAAAGCCAAACCAATCATGGAAACTAGAGCATTACATTTGTCATTTCCTATCCCAGACACCCAACCATTTTGGGAATCATTACCCTCTAAATACTTATCACATTTGCTGGGTCATGAATCAAAGGGTTCTTTACTTTATAATTTCAAGGAAAAGGGTTGGGCTAATGGATTAAGTGCCGGTAATGTGAACATATCTCCAGCATACTCTGAATTTGTAATTGAAGTTGAGCTAACTACTAAGGGATTAAAGCATTATGAAGAGATTATCAGCGATTTGTTTAAGTACATTAAAATGTTGGAAATCCAAGGCCCCCAGGAATGGATTTTCAAAGAACTTCAAGAACAATCATTGTCTGGGTTTAAATTTAGACAAAAGTCTGGCGCCAGTGGAACTGCCTCCAGGTTAGCAGGAAGTTTACACTCTCTAAATTATTATAATGTCCCAATTGGTTCTAACTTGGATGAATCTAAATTACCTGAAATTGGATCTATTCCACCTGAATATTTATTAAGCTCTAATCTGGTTAGAAAATACAACCCCGAATTAATCAAAAAGATCACGTCATATCTTAACCCTGACAACTTCAGAGTTGTTTTGGTGTCCAAAGAGGAATTTGAAGATATTAAAGATACTGATATTGAAAAGGAAAAGTGGTATGGTACAGAGCACACTTTCCAAAAGTTGCCTACTAAGTTGGTTGGACAATTGCATGATATCTATTATAAGGGTGAAAACTTGGATAGTGCATATACCTTGCCAGAGATCAATAATTTCATTCCAACAAACTTTGACTTGGTTGAAAAACCCAGAGATGAAACTGAAGCTATTATTTATCCAAAGTTAATCCAAACTAACAATGATTCTAAAATTTGGTATAAGGTTAACACTAAACTAGGTGGTCCAAGATCAGCTGTCACATTGAAGTTCAATTTACCTGGATCTACTGTCACTCCTTTGAATTCGCTTTTAATGTCTTTGTTTGTTGATATGTTGGATGATGAATTGAATAGTACTTCATATTTGGCATCTATTTCTGGATTGTCTCATACCTTGAATGTTGCAAGAGAAGGTTTAAGTTTAGATGTTGTTGGTTATTCACATAAATTAGAAAACTTGTTGGAAGTATTAGTGGAAACATTAATTAAATTCACAGACCCTGAAGAAATCGACACGGTTTGGACCGAGGAAAGAAAACTTAGATTTGACTCAATAAAGGAAAAATTGGTGAAGAGCTTGAAGAATTTTGGATACACCGTTCCATACAATCAAGTTGGCCCAATAATTTCATCACTAATCAATGAAGGCTCATGGCTTGTTGACGAACAGATTGAATCTGTGAAGGTTATTGATTATAATGCATTGAAATTCTACGCTGCCAATTTATTTAATATATGCTTCATCGAAGTTTTAATTGTTGGAAATTACACTAAGGAACAGGCCATCAGTATTAGTCATTCTGTGGAGTCGAAATTGAACAGATCCTTGAATTTGACTCAATCTCAATTCACTAGAGGAAGATCTCTAGATTTGCCAAACAACCACAGCTATCATTACATTAAATCTAATGATGATCCAAAAAACATCAATTCCTGTGTTGAAGTGTTTATGCAATGTGGTGAAATTGTGTCCGACGAAAGGGGTAGAGTGTTAGCTGAATTAATTGCACAAATCATGCATGAACCCTTTTTTAATAGATTAAGAACTCACGAGCAGCTAGGTTATGTTGTTTTTTCAGGTTCAAGAGAGACTAGAACAACTTTTGGATTAAGATTGTTGGTTCAGAGTGAGAAGACAACATCTTATTTGTTAGAAAGAATCCAAGATTTCTTGACCAAGATGGGCCATCAAATTAACAACATGTCATCAGAAGAATTTACAAAACATATTGAAGCAGTAATCACCAAGAAATCGCAAAAAGTTAGAAATTTAAAGGAGGAGAAATCCAGATTTTGGAATAGAATTGCTACTGGATTTTATGATTTTGACAGACGTGAGACTGATATTGTTATTTTGAAGCAATTATCGTTATCAGACTTGCAAGAGTATTTCACTAATAAGGTTTTGAATAAATCTTCTCATGGTTCATTGATTGTTCATTTACAAAGTCAAAGTATTCCAACGCTAACTAATAAGGCAATTGTTAAGAGCAGTATTTCGAATTTCATTTATAAATATCCAGAATTTGATGAGATTGAATTTCCTCATAATGAGATCGATGCATTGGTTGAAAAGTATGTGGATGATACCAAGGATGAGATTGACGGTGAAGTTATTAATTCTATTTTAAACGATGAATCATTCAAGAAGTCATACCCTACTTTCAGCTACTCATCTGAACTAGTTGAATATGTTTTCAGACAATCGACTTTTGACTTTACTGTTGTTAGAGAGGACAAGAACAATGAAATTATCAGACAAATTGGTGAATGGAAATGCCAGGTTCCTTTAACTAGAGCCCCATCTGCCAAAATCCTAGATGTTTATTTAGATAAAGACGGATCTGGTTTGGATCCTAAACTATAGTTTTGTTTTTAATATTTTATAGATTTTAGACTTTTTGATGTATATGTATTAATCATTTTTAATCTTTTTAGTTTTAAGTTAATTAAGCAATACTTATAAAAATAATAATACGTCAACTTTGAATTTTAATACTGTGTGGGTTTGGCGTGCGGCTCATTTGCTTAGATAAGATTTTTTTTTAATTTTTTTTATTTAAGCAACAAACAACAGATGAGAAGAAGGGCAGGACAAGAACAAAGCTGTCACTTGTTTCATGCCCTTTAATGACACATTCAAATACTTCTCATTTCCATTTAGTAAATGGGGACAATAATATCATGTCACTTTCTATAGATTCTAACAACCCATTAAATACAAATTACCGAAATAATGAAACAGAACCTTTATTGCCAGTTACATCAGAAACAGTAACCTCATATACCTCCAATAGTGGTGATGATATTTTCATCATAGATACTGGACTCACACCTACTAACAAGAAAAGAAGAAGAAGAAGAAGAATCAATGGATATTCAATAATATGTCTCATTTGCTTGTTTGTGATATTACTTTTCACTATTACTTACCATTTTAATGACCCTCTGGAGACATCATTAACACAATCTCTTAATTATCGTATACAACAGTTCACGGTATCGGACATATCAGAAAGTGGTATGAAGATTGATTTTGAGGCCCAGATAAAGTTCAGCTACGAAAATGTTACAAGTTTATGGAATAAACATCTCTTAGGATCTCTTGGCTTGGTTGAAATTACACCGAAAAGTGTATTTAACATTAACCTTGCAGTTGATAATAATAATAAGGATACACGCCAACCTCATGTTGATGATCATACGTTAGGAATTGACCTCATTGGAGAAACGATACAAATTACTTTTAATAAAGATGTACCCTCTAAAATTTCTCTTCATTCAACCGTCACCGTTTCATCATGTTCAACACCTAACATTGGCGAAATTATCAACACATTATTTGGATCAGATACAAAAGATATCTCATTGGTCCTAAGCTATAATGGAGAAGCCAACTTTAAAACATCATTTTTTAATATTGATAAGCACATAAATGCGAGAAAAATACATTTCGCATTGGAGAGGTCCAAATTAATAGACGAAGTGATTGAGAAATCAACTATCACTGAATTAGATTTGACATCACATGATGATTCACTGATAAATATTAAATCAAAATTAGGAGTTCCCTCAGTTGAACAACTGAAATTTATTGATATGGAAGATATTCCACAGTTAAATTGGAATATACAGTTACCTGGATGCGATTTCTCTAAAACATATTTCTTTGCTAACCTTCATACCGATATTTTCAATTTAACCTCCTTTCATTCCAGTTATATCCCATTAGATTTTCAAATATCTCACATTACTGATGAATTAATCCAGGAATGTTTTGGTGATGGAATTTCTCCCCTTAATAGGGAAATAAAACAATATTTGAAGAATGAAGATATGAAGGTATACATTTCTGGATCGGAAGATCAAAATGATTCAGTTCCTAGATGGTTAGCTAATCTTCTTGAAAACATATACATTCCACTTTCTATTCCAGCTGATACATTCAATTTACCATCATTTAAAAATGACACACTTGTGAGGAATTTCAGTATACATGATATCAAAACAGGTTTAGTTAACAAAGAAGTACAATTCACATCTATCTTTGATACAGAGTTGAGCCTTCCTGAAATGATACAAAGATTACCTAATTTTAAGGTTAATTCGGTTTCAGGAAATATTTCATTTGGATACAATAATGTAAATTTGGGGAACATAATTATCGACCCCACATCTAATGGGGGGTTCAATTCAGATAGAAATTTGTTACAAGGAGATATTACCGGGTCAAGGATCAATATAGAGGATGAAATATCCACCGGGAAACTGATAATGGACTTACTGGCTGGATCGTCTTTAGACATTGATGTTGGTGCATGCATGTTTTTTGAATTGCAATCTCAGATTTTAAACACCACCATAAAGGAGCTTTGTAAGGAGGGTACTATTTCTATCTCATTTGATCATCACAATATAGACAAACTACTCGATAATTTACAACCCAAATTGGATTCTATGTTGTTACTTGACTCTGATTTAAACAAGGTGGAGTTTTATTTCGCTATATCACTCATGAATCCTTTTAATTTTCAAATTGATAATTCCATGATTACAAAATTTGGATTACAGTACAATGAATCAAGAATAGGAAATTTGATTGTTAATGACTTTACCCTTGTACACGGAGGTGATGGTATGAGTAACGTAAGCTCAATATTGAGTTTAGAAGTGAAGAACGAGTTGGATAGAATTGAGATTGAGGATTTAATCAGCAGATATGCTTCTGGTTTTAATCCAGAAGTGACAATATTTGGATTAGATGACTCCCTTGATGGTAATAATGGTGAACTTTCTAAAGTGTTATCGTATATTAAGTTGAAATTGAAATTACCACAAATATCCAGTTCCTTGCCAGATTCGTTTGATATGGACAAAAAAGATGTTCAGGATCAGGGTCAGGGTCAAAATCAAGAATATGAGAAAAAGCAACAGAAGTCGATCTTTTTGTTAGATTCAACTATGCATTTGATGTCATCTGAAATAGAGCTAACTGTTTACAATCCAATTAACAATCATGATGTTATAGTTCAAGTGATTGAAGCTCGGGCATCACATGGGGACACCAATTTAGGATATGTCAGTAAACCACAGATATTGATGGTTCCCCCTGGAATATACAACACACCTAGAATTCCAATCAGTTATTCAAGAAGCGGTATTGGAGGTCGGCTATTAAGAGATGCGTTGAATGGTAATTTGGATGTCGATTCATATGCGTTGATGAAAGTGTATCTAGGGGTATTTGAAATGGAGATTCTATACCAGGGCGCTGGACTTGATACCAAGATCAGATTATGATTCATTCACCTTTTCACACATTTGCTGGATTTATTTAAAATGAATATCTATCCACCTAATTTTTTTATTTATATTAAATATTTAAATATTTATTTATTTATAGACAGTGAACACCCGGAGATCCGCCTGGGTTTCTTTTTCTTATAAAATTTTGTGGAGAAAAGAAAAAGAAAAGAGTGACGAAATTAGACCTGACTATACAACCAAAATCAAAGTATTTATTTTAGTTAATTGTGTCTTTATTGTGTTTTTCTTTCCAGTTTGCTGATTATTTCTTCTTTACTGTTTCAAAATATACATACATACATACATACATACAGAGTTACATTGTATTTCAAATTGTTAGTAATTTTACAAACTACATAGATTTGCCACTCCTCCAAACCTTCCCCAAAAAAAGAGAGAGAGAGAAACAAAAAAGAAATCCAAACAAACAAACGATGTCTTCCGAAAATAATGATATAGCAGAGATAGAGGAACCTAAGGTTCCTGGAAACTATTCTGCCAGAAAGCAAAATAGATGGATTCCAGCACCAGCACCAGCACATGATTCAATAGATATTGATGAGACTGCGACAAATACATCAACAAATACATCAACCTCATTCGGAAATACCGTTGCTGAAACTTCTAATCAATCACAGGTTTCATCGTCACCTGATTTAAAGAAACATCGTTCATTTCAAGGAGATAGAGATGAAATCCATATGTCTGTCTCTAAGTTCCATGTTTCTCCTGCACAGATGTACTCCACTGAATCTGGACAAATGTTTCATGCAGGATCTATCTGTGTTGTGTTGGTTGGATTACCAGCTAGAGGTAAAACCAATTTATCTATTAGCTTGTGTCGTTATCTAAGATGGCTTGGTGTTCGAGCCAATTTATTTCATTTGGGTAATTACAGAAGAGAAAAAACGCATGGTGTTCCAACTGAGTTTTTTGATCCTAAACCAGAAACTGAAGAAGCCTCTACTATTAGAAAGAATCTAACACAGCTGGCTGTCAATGATATGATTTCTTTTTTCAAAAAAGACATGGGACAAGTTGCAATTTATGATGCTGTCAATGGTAACAGTAAGGAAAGATTGGAATTTGAATCTAAATTGAAGAAGGAGAACATTAAGGTGATCTTTATCGAAAGCTTGTTGGATGATGATACATTATTGGAGAGAAACATTGCCGATGCAGCCAAGTCGCCAGATTACAGTAACTGGGATCCTAAGGATGCTGTCGCCGATTACAAGAAGAGAATATCTATGGTTAGCCATTCTTATGAAGAGTTGAATGAACCAAACCTGACTTATATCAAAACGGTCAATTTTGGTGAACGGTTATTCATCAATGAATCTAAACATGACTTTTTAACCACAAAAATAATTTTTTATTTGATGAACACAAAGATCAAGATGGGAAATATTTACTTTGGTAGATGTTCCAACAATAAACTAAGTTTTAAATCCGATCCTCCAATTGATGCTAAAGGTAAGGCATATGCAGCTAAATTATTTCACACTGTTTCTGAACATTTCAAGGGAGAAATACCAAAGGATTTGATTGTTTGGACATCCACTAGATTGAGAACCACAGAGATGTCACAGTTGTTTAAGGATACCGGATTAAAAGTTAGACATAGACCTGAATTGACGCAATTGAATCCTGGTGATTCCGAGGGGTTGACAGATACAGAATTACAAGAGAAGTATCCAAATGAGTATAAGTTACATGACATTGATCCATATCATCATAGATACCCAAGAGCTGAAAGTTATCACGATTTGGCGTTAAAATTGGAACCACTGATCATGGAGATTGAAAGAATGTCTAATGATATTCTAATAATAGCCGACGAATCAATCATTAGGGTGTTTTATGGATACTTGATGTCATCATCGTGCTTTGACATTCCATTCTTAAGATTCCCACAAAACGAGGTTATTGAGATTACATATAATGCATATGTGAACAAAGCCAGTAGAATTGTCATTGAAGGGGTGAAGACAGATTAAGCATTTTATTACATAGTTATATATTCATATCTCTGTATCTTAATATATATATATATATATTTAATCTTGAAATAATATGGGATGAGCAGAATGGTAGGAAGACGGCATTAGACCGAGGTCGCAAAAGCAAAAATTGTTTCTTACCTTGCTTTTAAACCCCTTGAAACCAGCAATAAGTAGCAAGAAGACGTTTTTTTATGTAATTATTCGTTTTGATTATAGTAGGTAATACACTCAATTGCCATCATCGATACAATTTCAATTGGGGTTTATTTATATATATATATATATATATAATATACATATAAAGGCAAAGGAGGAATAAAGTTCAAAAGAGAACAATGATGGAAGAAGACGGCTAAGGAGATTGACAGACAGACAAATCAAACCGGCCGGCTTTTATTTAATAAATGAAATTGTTACTCTTACGATTTTT
This sequence comes from Ambrosiozyma vanderkliftii, assembly GCA_003705225.2. Taxonomy (NCBI): domain Eukaryota; kingdom Fungi; phylum Ascomycota; class Pichiomycetes; order Pichiales; family Pichiaceae; genus Ambrosiozyma; species Ambrosiozyma vanderkliftii. Next base: position 245,131 of record PPHW02000007.1, read on the forward strand.
TAATTGAATAATTACTGTTTGTTGCTCTATATAAAACATACGCACAAATCATGAAGATAGATCCAGCTGGATCTATGAAATAATATTGCTGTTAAGATATGTATACAATATTTTACATGGTACTGACTGATAGGGGGTTAATAAATAGAGTGGAATATCAAACATTATATTTTATAATACTAATAATATTTTTGTCTATTATATCATATAATAAGACTTACAAATAACTACAACAATGGATGAATAAAAGTAAATAATATAAAATAAAGTCCTGTCCATGTGTCTTTTCAATGAATGAATGAAGTGAATGGCTGGCTGGCTGGCAATTTTTTTTTTAAGCTTGCTGTCTGTCAGTCTGTCAGTCTAATAAAACTATAATATAGTGTTGTGCCCCCCCCCATACATAAATATATGTACTAATATATATATTATTAGTATTATTTATTAATTTTGGCCGTTTTTAGCAACACACTAGTCTCTTATAAAACAAATATGAATTACATTATCTTTTATTAACTATATCTAGTTTAATTAACTCTTAAATTTAATCTTAATTGCACCACCACCTTTCTACTCATATTTTATCTTCCTCTCTTCGTCCCTTACTCACTGTATCTATCATATCTGTCAAATCAGCAACTTGACCTTACCAATACCAAACCCGACCCAACAACAATCTCTCTCTATTTTGATTCTGTTGGAATATTATATCTTAAAACTACATTTTTCACAAAAAGAAAACGAAAAAAAGAAAATAATAAACTAAAAGAAAACTTACTATCTTCTTTCCCATACTATAGTTATACAATAATATCAATCAATAAAAATGAAGGCCATTGTCTATTACGGAAAGGGTGATGTCAGATTCGAACCTGACTACCCAGAACCTCAAATTCAAAAACCTGACGACGTGAAGTTGAAGGTGCTCTTCACTTCTATCTGTGGTAGTGATTTGAAGGAGATGCAAGTTGGTGAAATCTTTATGAAGGCCGAAGGTAACCAGATTTCTGGTTTGAAAGCTAAGGAAGGTTGTGTTATGGGTCATGAAATTTCAGCTCAAGTCATTGATATCGGTTCCAATGTTACAAACTTTCAAAAGGGTGACTATGTTGTGGTTGAAGTCACAGGTACTTGTTTAGATAAACATAGATTCGAAAACTCCCCAAGAGGTGATAAAGATGATTGTGAAGCTTGTAAGGCTGGGTTTTACAATGCATGCGAATACTTGGCCTTAACCGGTTTGGGTTTTCAAAATGGTGGTTTAGCTGAGTACCTTGTCACAGCATCCAGCAAGTTAATTAAATATGACCACTCTAAGATTCCAATCGATGTTGCAGCATTGATCCAACCTATCGCTGTGTCATGGCATGCTGTTGGTGTGTCTCAATTCCAAGAAGGTCAGTCTGCATTGATCATTGGTGGTGGTCCAATTGGATTGACCACACTATTCGCCTTGAAGGGTCACAAGTCTAGTCACATTGTCATTAGTGAACCTGCTAAGATTAGAAGAGATTTGGCTGAAAGTTTGGGTGCAACTGTGTATGACCCAACTGGTAAATCACTAGAACAATGCGTGGAAGACTTGAAAGCATTGTCACCAAACGGTGTTGGTTTCAATAGAACCTATGACTGTTCTGGTTTCCCAATTACTTTCCAGATCTCCATTAAAGCTTTAACTGTGCGTGGTGTTGCAACTAATGTTGCTGTTTGGGCACATAAACAGGTTGCTTATGAACCTATGCAAACCACATTTAGTGAAAAAATGGTCACTGGTTCTATTTGTTTTGTTAAAAAGGATTTCGAAGAAAGTGTTGCTGCATTTGAACAAGGTTTGATCCCAATCAATGAAGTTAGAAAAATTATCACTTCAAAGGTTGCATTAGAGAAGGGTGTTGACGACGGTTTTAATGAATTGCTCAATAATAAAGAAAAACAAATTAAAATCTTGTTTACTGGTTTTGATGAATTGTTAAAATAGGAAAAATCTAAAAATAAATAGATACTCTCTATTATGTTCTGTCACCACCCTCTTTTGAGTGTGTTCAGCACTCGATTTGATTATTATTAATTTTCTTTAATATTTCAATTGTTTGACCATTATTATTCTTGAATATTCTCTTCCCCCAAGACTACCAGTTCCTTATTCTCATAATAGATGTTATATAGAAAAATACCAAAGAAATTAAGATAAAATTAACTGGGATATATTGATCTTTATTTTTTTTTCATTTATTGTTACTTCACTTCTACTATATATATATATATATTTCAAACACTTATTTTCTCTCCTTCTTTCTTACTTTTATTTCTGTCACGTAATGATATATGTACTAATATATATATATATTTATTGCAATCAAATTGGTATGCTAGAATAATAACTGGTATGGTTTAAACTTGAAATCAATCGTTTATTACATTATAACACTATACTATTTCACGCATAAATAAATATAAGAAAAGTATCACAGTTTAACTAAGTAAATAAGGAGGGAACTGAAAGTAAAAAAAGACGCAAATATATAGAAAAACAAGACAAATGAAACCAAACACAAATTGAGTAAAAATCTAAAAGACCCAGTCAATCCATTTGGCAATACGACCCTCCTTGACTTCACCTTTACGAGAATAAAATTCCTGTTCGTGTTCATCAACTTCAGCAAGACCAGTAGTTAAGTCAGCTTCTTCAGGTTTGACAAATTTTGTTCTCATCACAATTTTCCAGAATAAATACAAACCAATATCAACAAATGCCATTAAGTAGTAGTATAAGAATGAATCAACATCAAAAGATCCGATAAATGCTTGACAACCTAAGAACATCACAATAATAAAAGTTGTTATCAAACAAAATATGGCAGGATATGGTTGTAACCTAGTGCACCAGGATTGTAATGGCATTGAAAATCTATCAACACCCTGAGCCTTACATGCTCTGTAGAATCCTAGGTAAGTAATCATCATGAAGAAATAATTAATAACTTGTGCACCAGTACACAAATTGACCATCCAGTCTAAGGCAACAGACGCTGTTGAACCCAATTGTAATAATGATAAACATGAAAATGCAACTGCAAATGCAACACCAGCCATAGGAACACCAGAATTAGTAGTGTATGTGAAAAACTTTGGAGCATAGCCTCTATTGGCGAGTGCAAATAGAGATCTTGAAGAGCAATACATATAAGAGTTACCTGCTGAAAAGGATGAGGTGATACAAATGGCATTGACTATATGTGGCAAGGCTTGAATCTTCATGTTTTTCATAGCGATGACATATGGAGAAACATTTGCTCCAGCAGCACCTTCAGAAATGGCTGATGCCAAAGTTGGGTCATCATGTTCTAAGATAATTCCAACACATAGAGAACCTAACATATAGAAAAGAGTTAATCTGTATATAATGGTCTTGAAAGCCCTTGGCATAGTCTTTCTAGGATTTTCTGCCTCACCTGCAACCATACTCAAATACTCTGGAGCGACTTCCGTGAAGACAGCCTTCAAGTAAGCAGCCCAAAATGCAGAAGCACCGCTACCCAAATAGGTTGGGAAGGCATTATGATATCCTTCGAAGTTTCTAAAGCCGAATGCATCATGTTGTGGATTACCACCCACCATGGTGATGAAAGTGAAGAACAATAAACCAATAGCTAGGATCAATTTTCCCATTGATAGAATAAACTCAGATTCTCCATAATAACTAACTGCAAAAACATTTAGAAGAATGTAGATAACAATTTGAGGAGCAAAAGCATCCGCAGGGGAATAATCGTCTCTCCAATAATGAATCATACTGTTGACGGAGGTGATTTCGAAGGGAATGTAAAGTGACACCATGATGAAGAAATTGTAACCAGCAGCAAATTCAAAAGCTGGATCAATGAATCGTCCAGCCCCCGAGATGAAGGGAGAGTCCGTAGGTAAGTAACAAACCAATTCACCAATTGTTAGAGTGACCATGTATATAATGAAACCATGAAGAGTGAATGCAACAAACAAGTTACCGCATCCACCACTATTCAATCCACTACCAATTGTGACAAACAATGCTGTACCAATACAACCACCAATAGAAATTAAATCGATATGACGACCTTTTAGTTTTCTATTTGTACTACCATGCAACTTGGAACCGAAATTGAAAGTCCCTTGTGTATGGACTGTATGAATGTTGGAGCTCTCTGGGTCCAAAGAGATTGCCTCAACATTTCCTTGATACTTCTCTTCGGAAGACTCTTGTTCTGATTTTTTCCAAAGCATCTGTTTCTATAATCTATGTATGGATGTATGTATTTTGAAACGATACGATACAGTATATTATGTTGATGAGAAATAAGTTTCGTCAAGCATTCTTCTGAAAAGTGATACCCATTATTTACAATGTTCTGCAGGAATATCGCTTACATATATAGCTGTGAACGTGTGGTTGAATCTAGTAGGTTGTGTGGGATTTTCACTGAAAAACATTAAAAAGCAATATGATATGCATCGATTGATAAATTGATAATGGGAAATCGATAATCGATAATCGATAATCGATAATTGATAAGGTCAATAGAAAATAAATCAGGGATCAAAAATTGAGATGACGTCTATGACGACATCGTCACATGGTTCAACTCTATTTAATATTTTTTAATTTTTGTACACTATATATTCACGTATACACTATATGGAATCAATATATAGTATGTGTAGTGTCTATCATATATAGTTTGGTATAAAATATTAAATTTAAGGCCATAAAAACTATTTTCTTTCTTTTTTTCTCAGTTTCGTTTGACCTAATTTATTTGGCGGCACTATCACACTCTTTTTCTTCTTATCTCTTATCATTTTTTTTACAATAATATGGTTAATATGGTATATATTCATAGGCATCTATATAATATCTGTCTAACTGTTTTTATCATCAACAGTTACCATACTGCTGCTACACGAGAAATAGTATATAGATACAGATACGTAGGTGATGAGCGTGGGGTGGGGAAAGGGACGTATCTCCCTAATTGTAAAAGAAGAAAAAACATACATTCGGGGTAAATCATCCCTAGTCCCTCGTCCATCGATCTTTATATATAAATAATGAGAAAAAGAGTGGGATGAATCTATGAAATATTTATACAGTACATAGTATATATACGTATATATAACAAAAGATTCCCTTTACTTTATGAACCTCTCTATATATATATATAATGTATATACAAACAATTGTACCTCAAAGTCAATGCCATTATTTTACCTTATTTTGGGTCTCGAAGTGAATAATTTTTAAATGCCAAGCGAATTCTACATATCCCGAACTCCACCGACGAAAAAAAATTATTTAAATGCATTTATATCAAGGAGGGGGTTTGCTTATCTATTTGAAACACCAGGTCCCGGGGGCCGGATTATCCAACCCTGTAAACTTCGAAAATCCGCAATAAATTCTGTTATATATATATGTACAAGGTATCTTCACTTCAATTTTGACTCTTGTGAGATATTTATAACTTGCGTATAAGCTGTTTGAGTAAATGATGATTGTGTTGCTCTTCAATACGACCACCAACAATTATTAGAATTGTTTCTCCTTTTGTTCTTCAGGTCCTTTGTAATAACAGATAGAGTTATATGTTTATCAACATCACTGAGCAATCTGTAGTCCTAACAAGATGCCAGGAACGAAAAGTGTGATTACCCGCTAGGTTTATTAACCTACTCACTACTAAACTTACTTGGCCCATTCTCTGATATTAGGCCTCTTGATAATCATTATCTCTCTGTAAGATTATCTGTCAACACATAAATGTATATAATTCACCCCACAATATTTTACTCTTATGGCTATGTTCTTCCTATCAAGGATAACTGTACCTAAACCCATCTAACCTGTTACTTATCGTTTAGTCATCAATGATATCTTTTTTGGTATCGGGAGTTAAGTTTCTTCATTGCATTGGCCACTGTATTATAGTGCCCATCCCACTCGTTGTTATGCTCTCATTTAGTAACTTGGTTGATTCTTTATTATGTAAAAGTCAGTTAATTTTTGTTCTTTATCGATCACCAATAGTTGCTATATGTATATAGGATTATTAGGGAGATAATTGGATCTCGCATATCCCTTAATTATGTGATTTCATTGCAAAGCAATTGGTCAACTACTTGTAATATCAATTCCGATAGTGGGTAGCTTCATACCCATTAGTGACATTTCTGGCACCAGATGTGCCACATAGTTAAGCTCCATAGTTAAGAAGCTCGCGGCACATCTGGTGCCAAAGCCAATTTTTTTTTGTTAGCGAAATATTCCGAGTTTGGCACCAGATGTGCAACGGTTTGGCACCAGATAGGTATCGATACCTAACTATCAATTTTTGTTCGACAATCTTGCTAATTATGGTATATATATGTTGGTAGCAGTAAAACATTTTATATTCTTTTAAAATCAAGGTGATATCTTTAGTACTTCCTGAGATAAGTGCACCCAAAGATCAAAATCCAGTCCGAATGGGTTTTCTGTTTTGTTAGCATTTGTCATAGTCGAACGCGAACTACGAGTCGAAACTTTCCTCCATTTTTGGGAGTCATCGCGGTTGCTTACTTGTTTTAGCGTCTATTAGCATTTAATCTTTACTGGCTTAACTGTATACTTCACCAGTTTATGTTTACGTAAATGATATATTTATATAGATAATGTAGTTGGAAAAAAGGTATTTCTAATCTGTATCATGTCATAAATATTGAGAGGTGGAACTAGGTGAATATCATTTTATCTGGGGAAGTTACGGTGATAAGGTATAGACAGGGTTTATTGAGTTACCTGCAGTATTTGATGTATAGTATGAGAAGATACGGTAGATATTATTATGATATATATAGTAAATAGGTTAATAAAGTAGAAAGGGAGAGCTATGTTTGAGCAGTTCTATAGGTTTTTTAAGTTGTTTAAAATGAATTGTAGTAATATAACCGACAATAATCCAGTCTGATGTTGAGATGATCAAAAAGCAAATTTGATCTGTGCTAGTTTCTTAGTAATAGTGGTTCAATTTGTCTGCAATTGTTCATGGTGGTGACCTTTGTTGTTGTTAGTGTCAATGGATGTGTCTAAAAGGATATTGGGACTGTTTTATCAGTTATAGCAAGTCGTTGAAATGTTCCAAGAAATTGTTCAGATGGTCAAAAAAGTGTATTCGAAGCTGTGATAATTTTCTCAAAATAGTTATTCAATTGGTCTCAAATTGCTCATGGTGATAGATCTGTTGAATTGAATGTTATTTCATGTGCTTAAAAGGACGATTGAATCGTTTTATGAGTGCTTGGAAGATGTTGAAATATGCTAAAAAATGGTTTGGTTGGTAAAATAAGTTGATCCGATGGTGTGATGGTGTGATGGTGTGATGGTGTGATGGTGTGATGGTGTGATGGTGTGATGGTGTGATGGTGTGATGGTGTGATGGTGTGATGGTGTGATGGTGTGATGGTGTGATGGTGTGATGGTGTGATGGTGTGATGGTGTGATGGTGTGATGGTGTGATGGTGTGAT
>PPHW02000008.1:0-124688 GCA_003705225.2 Ambrosiozyma vanderkliftii
TTATATATGTCTTGTTTTTTTAAAAAATACTATTTTTCGATTCTTGTTTTTATCTTTTTTTTTCTCATCATTTTCCCCTCCCCTTCTCATTTCTATTTAACTGATCTTATTTATTATAAGTTGATTCATTATTTATCTGATATTGTCATTCATATGCAGCTATCTATAACCTAAATATAACTGTTTTTTTTTTAATTCTAATGTATATACATATATTATCATACCCATAGTAAAAGAAAAATTGCGTGTGCACGTCACGTGATTTTTTATTTTAGCGAGAAGCTGCCGGATTTGTTTGTTTGTTTACATTTTGATACATACTGCTAATTAAATTAAGTAGATTTTGAGGTGATCTAATTAGTTAAATTACGTTTACATGTCTGTATTCTATTCATATATACATACATCAGTACACAGCAATTCAGAAACTTATCAACAATCATATACATCAATTGATAGATTAATAACCAAGTTGATTTATGTCTCTGATACACTCTAGTCCAAAAAGCCCTATGGGTGACGAGACCTTGATTCCTTCATTGAAACAGCTAAAGCTAACTTCAAGTCCCCTTCTGAGCAGAAAGAGTAGTCTTTTACGACCTCCAAATGATACAGGGTTGTCACAAACGACAGAGAGCAATACCGTTAATACAGAGGACTGCGAAGTTCCTAAAGCAAAGTTGCCTCTGGAAAATAAATACCTACTGAACCTGGATTTTAACTCTCCTGCACCTAAAGCTGATAACACCACTGACGACAATAAGGAAAAGGGAAAGAGTAAATTAGACCAATCATGGATGCCTGATATACTACAAAATGAAAGTTGGCCTGAGTTATCAAGAAACTCTTTGGGAAACATCACGCACGAAAAATCGCAGATGGATACAACCACTCGCCCACAGGGTAAGACAACAACAAATACTACTACAAAAACAGCAGTAGCAGGATCATCATCAACGCCCAACGACGAATATAACCCTTATCTAAGTATGGGTTCATCTATGCTTGGCAATACAATGATTAAGAACGATAATTCTAGTGCTAAGGATAAAGCTGCTTGGAGAAAGTATCAGTCTCAGCATTTCAAAAATCAGTTAAAGAAAAAGGATCTTAACTGGCTTCCCTTAAATGACTCTCAAGAGTTTATCCCAGACACTTTTGCTAATAAGACTAGACACAGAAACCCGAGTGCTGAATCACTAGTGCCTAGTTCTCCGCTAAAGTTATTTGGTGGAGCATTGGACACATACACTAAGGATAGAATGAAAAATATTTTGAATATAATACATGATGGATCAATGGAACTTCAAAAACAATATCAACATAAACCCTCTAATAGTCAAGACTCGGTCAGTACCACCAATGAGAATGATGAAAATACAGCAGCAGATGAACGGATCAATCAAATTGTAGGAGATTCCGAAGCTCTTTACAATGGTTTAATTAAAAACACACCTAAGCTTATATCTAAAAACAATTTGAATGATGAAACATATATGACGTACTCTGACAGTGACTACACGTCTGATGCAGATGAGTTCGGTCCAGGACCAGGTCCAGTTGATCTTGACTATGTTTCCACAACTAATGAATATATGAAGAATGGAGACAACTTATTTAATGACCTTAAAAGGAAACTAGGAAATTCTCTACCATCAGTCCCATCAAATGAGTACTCTGACTACACATCTGATGGTGATGAACTTAGTGCCTCTGTGGCAGAGAAAACAAGTGACACGGAACTGGGGCCAGATCAACATTTGGGTGATACAACATCGAAGAGTGATGACTATGATGATAACAATGCAAATGTAACGAGTACATTAGACCAATTGAAACAAGAGCTCAACTTGAATAGCGTCAAGAAAAAAGATTTAACTTCTGCAGTTTCAGCACCTAAGATCAGAAGTAAGATCAATTTTTTCGATAGTTTTTCTGATGACAACAATGAAGTTGAGAGAAAACCAGCTAATGTCACCCATAAAAGATTCGGAGGTGTTAATTTTATACCTGCTGATGACTATAAAGATAAAGTTTATGATAAACTACAGAGGAAATATATTCCGAAGTCAGAATATCAACTACTGTATAATAAAACTGATACAAATACTACTTCTGAACAAACATCGCAGGATAATTCTGGTGATGCATTCGCCAACTTTACAGAAAACAATGCCCCTGGTGATTCGGGACAACGGTCAGAATCTGTTAGTATATTGAAGAAGCAAATTGGTATCAAAAAGCAACAACAGGAAGTGTCGTTTGCGTTACCTGAGATGGATGCCTCTGACAATCAGCCACATTCTGGTGATGATTCTGATATAACTAGAGATTTAACCAGGGATATTTCATTCTCTCAAACGAACACAGCATTGGTGTCTGCCATTACAGAGTCATATCCATTAGATGATTGGGATAACACTGACCAGCTTGATATACATAACAAAAGATTAGATAAGCTCCGTGGATTAAATGAGTTTTGTCCTAATGTTTGGGTTGTTGATGCCTCTGAGAATGAAATCAGGCACGTTGCAGGAGTTCCTGATTCCGTACAAGTGTTGAATCTAAACTATAATATGCTCAATACACTAACTTCATTCACTTCGTTAATTAACCTACAAGTGCTAGAATTAGATCATAATAAACTTGAGAATTTATCTTGCTTATCTGAACTTCATAACCTGACTAGATTAAGTGTGGCATATAATTCATTGAAAACACTAGAAGGTTTGAGTGATCTACGAATGCTAAGATATTTGAACATATCTAATAATAACTTGAAAGGTGAGCTTGATTTTTCCCAATTTCAACTTTGGTTGCTAGAGGATCTTTTAGTGAATGGAAATAAACTCACATCTATAACAGAGTTGGATGACTTACCGGATTTGATATACTTTTCTGCCGATCAAAACAACCTAACGAAACTAACCTGTAACTCGATGCATCAAAGTTTAAGAAAGATTTCCATTGTCATGAACAGTTTCAAGGTGTTGGATATTACTAACTTTCCGAAATTGAAAGAACTACGGGTTGATAAAAATCACATCGAACGTATTGTTGGATTAAATGATGATCTGGAAAAAGTGTCTCTGAAATACCAAGCAATATCTCCAGTTGCAAACACATTTATCCATCACAGTTCGAAATCTGCCAAATTCAGAAAACTTGCGCTTACCGGTGGTTTGTTGAACCTTGAAGATTTGGAATTAAAATCTTCATTTTCAAGTATCACACAATTGACGCTTTGTGCCATGAACTTGGAATCCTTACCAGAACAATTCAGCAGAATATTCCCGTTGTTACTAGATTTGAATTTGAACTTCAATAAGCTAACAACATTGGAGGGTTTACAAGGTTTGCATTATCTACGTGAATTGAAGTTATTAAGTAACAATATTAAGGACATCGAATCTATCTTTGATTTCACGGACCATTGCAGACACAATCTTAAACTACTTGATGTTAGAGTGAATCCCTTAACTAAATCCATATACCCATATGTGTTCTATCATGCGAATAAGAGAGGTGATGCTGATGGAGAAGGTGTCAGTGAGACTGAATATGAAGATGAGCAAGAAATTGATGAGGCTACCACCCTCAATTTAAAAGAATACGAGGATATTGAGGCATTCTCCATCGAATACTCCAAGCTTTACAGTAAGGAAGGGCTAACTACATGGGAAAATAAGAATGAGTCATTGCTTGAATCTAATGCTGGATCCGGTGAATTCACCTCTTCAAAGAACAATTATGAAATGAATATGATTGTTTGGTTCACTAAATTGGCTTACTTGGACGGATTGAGGATTAGAAAGGGAAGAACGGCCATCGAGCAGAGAAAGATGCTGAGTATGTGATACTCTACTACTACACTATTTCTATAAAATGTACTTTAATTTTAATTTTTGTTAATAATATTACGATATAAACTGTGTCTTGAAAGACTTTTTCGATGTAAATGATATACGTACAACACCTTAAATATCGACGCGACGGTATTAGGAGCCCTTCAACACAATCGACGCAGTAACATTGGTCAGCCTCTCTGGGCTTTGAATATTTTTTTTTTTGTAGACATTTTTTTAACTAAAATTCAAGTTAAATAAATGCAAATGAAGTGTTGTGTTATGTTATTTGAATCGTTTATCAAAGGTTGAAAAAGGACAAATCTAACAACTATATAAAAGAATCACTCAAAATGGCTGCATACTACCCATGGTACACCAGAGTCACTGATATTGCTCACAGATTAACCGTTGTCGGTTTAATAGGTTTCTCAGTCTATATGATGGTCGGTGTTGGAACCACATTATACGTCACAGGGAAGGAAAATGAAGAAAGATTAAAGAAGCAAAAGGAATTACAAGCTAAGCAAGCAGCTTTTGAAGCTGAACAACAGAAGCAATAGTATCAAGCACCTGTGTTTATTTGTCTGTGCTTTTCTTTTTCTTTTGGTTCGGTTATCTGATGTGTATTTTGGTTTACTAAAGGCTATTAAATTTTCTTCTCAACTTGTATATAATATATCATCTATTTATTACTTCATCTATAACTACAACTCACAAGAGTATTGTATAATAATTTAAATTATCTGTGATTTTAATGATCTCTATAGGTATTAATTAATGTAGGACAGGAGGTAACTCATAGTTATAATTCATAAGTATGTATATAGTTCTTATCTATATATATAATCAATTCTTTTTTAATTTCTTCGATACTCTATTCACTTCATCACGGTCTCTTTTCTTATCCTTTTTCTTCTGCTTTTTTAAGGGTCTTAGAGAGTGTGATAGTCCCAATGCCTTGAGTTCGGATATTCTTTCATTATTGATCCTTGTAGTTTCCTCAAGTGATGAACCGTTACTCAAGCTTATGACATCCCTTGTATTAAATTCCTCATTACACAGAGGGCAGTTCATTATGATATTACCATGGTCGTGTTTCTTTCTTTTTAGATCGATCAGCTCATTCAATGTTGATTTATCCAAGCAACAACCGCAGGGAACAATATAACACAGATGAACTTTCGCAATCACAGCCGCCTTTTGATTCTTCAAGTCAACAGTTAGCCCACTAACGGGACACCTTATTATCTCTTTATCTTGATCATAATCTAAATGAATCTCTAAAACATCGCTCAAAGACTTGATGTGAGAAAACGATTCCTTCTTGTTGTTTTTATCTAGTAAATACTCTATCACAGCTTCCTTATTAAATAGTTGTCCCTGGTAATCAGATACTATTGGTGGTGTTAATTTTTTGTTCGACAATTTGCAATACTTTAAAGAATTGATTAATCTTGAGCTTAATAGCTCCGTATTAGACGTGCTTGCATTAATAGATGGATCATGTCCTAATTTTTGTGCATTGAAGTTTAGGATTTCCCTTCTTGAAGGAACTGTACCACCATCGTTCTATATAAAGTAAAGACAATGCATCTCAAGAAGTTAGTAATCATACCATTTATTGTTAAATCAAAAAAATAGAATATACATACACCCATATTTGATTGTGTGGTTGGTTGGATAAGCATCATTTCAAGATAATCATAGGATAATAGATAAGAAATACCTGACTTATATATATATGTGCGAAAGATTTCAATTTTCTATACTCTATTTCCAGAGGCAGAATAGTCCATACTTCATGAAATTTTTTACTATTATCTTTTTCTGAGTAAACGTTGACCTTTACGTATTACTGACAGCCTTCTTCTAGAGGACGAAGGAGGACGAAGAGAACCAAGGAGTATACACTGCCAGAATTATACCACATACTATATGCCTACATACTTATTTACAGACTAACTCATAATAGCAGGAATATACATGGCAACCTAAACATGATAGATATTAACATGCTAAAACAGACATAGTAGATATTAATAGTTATAATTTCAATACATGTGGGAACGATTTTTGGTTGTACTGTTGCCATAGAACAGCCCCAATGTGGTTATCTTGTTGGGTAAAATGATACCGAACTAAAATGTCAGACTTCAGATAATGAAAAGCTTCATGGTGGTATTTTAGTATATGTAATTTATATTCTATATTTTCTATTGTACAAAAAATAGGTTAGATACGATAATAAAAGTAAGCAAACATTATGAGGGTAACTGATAAGGGACAATTAAACTCTATATGTCTATATTAATAATTTGTACATTACTTATAAATAGCAAAGGAATATATCAGAAAAGGACCAATCCAGGAAACTCGTAGTACTTAACAGCAAGGGGGTTTACTCTTTCCCCAGTAGCATCACTTCTTTCCCAAATGGTTAACAGGTATTTTTCAAATTGTTGGATATAGGGAAATCTAATCAGTGCTCTGATTGACTTAATTCTGGTTAACAAGTACTTTCTATCCTCAGCTTTATTCACCACAGAACCTGCCAGGACAAGGACATACAGAAGACCAGACATAGAATCTAGCCTTTCTGGTATTAGTTTAATTGACCTCATGACATTATCGAGGGCACTCAGCATGTTAGGGCCCACGTTGTTGTATCCAAACCTAACTTGCTGCAATTTCAAAACACTTGACCAATACAATGCCAAATTATATTGATTTTTTGTGAAATCATCGGAATTTTCAAAAGCTTTAGTTTCATCAGGCTTCCAGTTTTGTATTCTATGTTCAATCATAGACGCTAACTTGTCAAATTGATGTTCATAACAAGGATCTTTGTGCATGATACTTTTCAGATTTTCAAGGGTGGAAATATTACCTAATACCTTGAACAGCTCCCCTGAGATACCGAACTTGAAGCCGAAATCCGCCAACTCTTTACTTCGATGAATCAACCTTGATGGTTTGATGAAGTAAGATGTGAACAAGTTATCAGCAATGAGTTCATCACTATCAATCCAGTTATTAAACTCATGGCTTTTGATGATTTCAGGGGAGCCAATTAATTCTATGGAAAAATCTTCAGCACTGTTGCGGCCCCCGCTACCATCTGATGAAGTTGACGTCGCTTCTGCCTTCCCAATTTCTGGTGCAACACAAGTGCTTATGCTAGATACCAAGTCAAGATAATAGAACAGCTGAGCTAGAATCAATTTTAGGCTACCTTGCTCTCCTGGCATTGATGTTAATAGCCATTCTAAGCCACCTAAATTCTCTATATTTTCGTTAGCTTTGCCCAAGAGGACAAACCAGTCTAGGGAATCACCAATCAGTAATTCCATTACAATGACTAATAGATTGTTAAGCAGAATGAATTCTTTAGGTGTATTATCTTTATCAAAATTAAATCCTATTAACTTTGCCTTTGCTCTGAATAGTGAGAATTGTCTTGCTATGGAAGAATCGTGGAGTTTACTAGAAATAGAGTAAATGGAGTCAACAGTTTCGTTGGTGGAATCAACAGCAACCAAACCGAAGGAACGATGGGTGATAGCAATTGCAATTATTGGATCTCGTATAATAGCACTTGTTAATGCCAATGGAATCACACATGCAAGGAATTTTTCACAGTACATATCAGAGAATAAAATAGGGGCGACTTCTGTCATGAAGTATGACAAATAGAATTTTTCAATTTCAAGCAGTTCCTGTTTTTGGCCGATTTGTTGAATCAAGGAGTGGCCTATTGAAGGATTGTTTACAGATCCAGTGGATGTATTGGAATCTACAGAAGCAGTTTGATTAACAATACCACTTAGGTAGGATGATCTTATCGATGAGAATGAGTCGCCCGTTGCTGCCAATTTCAAAGGAGGAGTTGGGATAACTGATTTAACTGATTCATTTGAAGATGAATAGCTTCTAACAGAGCTGACTGAAGTGTCATTGTTGGATCTCTGTTGTTCAAATGATGGTAGTTGAGTTGAATGAGGACTATTAGGATTATTGGTGAGTGTTGCACCACTGCATTGAATATTGTTTCTTTTACAAAACTTACATGGCCATATTTCATTATCACACTTTTTCTTTCTTTTTCTACACGCATCACAACTGGGGATCGATGAAGATTTCTTCAATTTCTGTACTGGCTTTCCATTTGCATTGGTTGTGGTTGACGAGGACGATGGTTGCACGCCGAAATAGGCCAAACTTTTGTAAGAACTTGATGTCGATGTTGTTGGTGTGTTGATCTGATGAATTGATGGAATTGTGGATGGAATTTGAGTGTAGTCATTGTATTGGTGAGTTGGCATGGGCAATGGGAACAGATTGTTGCGTGCACCCAATACTGTCGGATATAAGAGTGGGTGTTGCTGCTGCTGTTGTTGTTGTCGCTGTTGTTGATGTTGGGCGTTAGATACCTGGGAAGAAACAGCGTTTACTGATCTGTTCCAAGATAAATTGTAGCCAGCACTTGCCTGTTGCTGTTGATTTGGAACCGTATTAGTTGGATATGGATATTGGGCATGTGGTTGATTGATCATCGGCAAAAAATACACCCCAGTCTGTGGTAGAGGAGCGTGATAGTCATTTGATACCAATGATGCAAGTTGTTTAATGGGATCGATCTTTGTAGAAACACCACTAGCAGTGCCAGTGGTAGGAGTAGAGGTTGAGGTGGATGGGGATGGAAAGGGTGGTTTTTCATTCTTTTTAGATGGTCTACCAGTTTTCCTCACCGGTCTATTAAACACACATTGAAGTCCCTTTGAGATGCACCTTGTACAAGGATAATCACCAGAGCAGGTTTGCTTTATCTCATGACATCTGTCACAAGCTCTTTTTCTGGCCATGACAATTATGTCGTCTATAAATGGATGAGAAGGGAGAAGAAAAGAATGTTGTTGATAAGTTTTTTTACCAGTTGCTGAAGATTGAAAAATACAAGCGTGGGGTAATACGTACGAAAGTAAGTAAGAAGGGGGGTGGTTGGTAGTAGTGCTCGTGTGTTTAGATGTTTCCGTTCTCTCTAGTTATTTTTTTTAAAAAAAAAGGATTACACTTCAAGGAAAACCTGGGGTGGAAGGGGACCCCAGCATTACAGTTGTGGCAGGAAGATATATAACCCAATCACTGTTGTAGAGGTTCTATTTGATCGTTTGCAACATTTTGCTCTTTAAATCCGTTCTTCACAGGTGCGGGAGATGTAGGTCAAGATCTGGGAGCGATTTAAGGTTGATTTATTTTCCCAGCGGGTTTTCTTCCTGGCCACGCCATTTTCCCTCCAATCAGGTGGCTATTACAGTAGAGAGTTCGTTGAGCGGGGTATATCGATGTAATTGCTATTCTATTTACTTATAAATTATAATTAATATATATTGATTTATAAACAGACAGATACTATGATGTATTTTTTGGGATGTATCAAAGCATGAATATTACTTAGGTTCTTTCCCCCCTCCCCATCTCATCTGTATTTAGAAAGGAGATTTTCCGGGAAATAGCACGTGAATAATAACAATCTACTATCCGTATTTGTGTTAATTTCTGTGTCGGTCACTATGTGATATGTTTCCAACACTTATAAATAGATGAAGATACACAATGCTTTGTAACCGTGAATTATATATCTAAACCCCGGAATCCCACCTGCTGGTTTACATATAACCATTATGTCATGGATTATTTTTTTTCTATTTGCCAGGAAACAAGTAAGGCGGTGTAAACTGATCTCTCCTTAATTCCTGGAATAATATTATATTTAACCTCTGCGAAAAAAAGCCGGAGCTTTTCAGCCGTCCTTTGATCCTATGATCTATCCCATCAATGCTAGGGAAAATGATTTCGGTTAAATCAATGTCTATCCATGCTATTAATGTACAGCTATTTCTTCGTTCCATTACACAATATGCAAACCTTATCTGTTACTCCAACACATGAATAACATATGTATATGGAATATTAGTAGTACCCAAGGGATAGGAAAGCTTTCCACAACGGCAGCGCGTCCAAGTAATTATTTTTTTAAGCTTTTGACCGACTGGGACATTGGCGTCTCCTTCATAGGAGTATGTATTTGGTGAGATTTTTGCATTGGAAAGCAATAAAATAAGTAGATACTACACAGGGAAATAAGACTTGGGGACATACTGGGAGGTGAAGGTGAGGAAGGGGCAGCATGGAAGGAGTTAAGAAAGAAGGGTTTTCTTCGTATTGCAAGGTGAATATCAAAGATGGTAATATCCCTTTTTTAATGGGTTGATTACATCGCCACCTTTTTTAATATATATCATTAGATGAGTAATTAGCCTAGTATAATTTTTGCAACTAAATCAATATAATATACTTAGGGAAAGAGATTGTTGACTGATGTATTCCAACAAATGTCAGTAATGTGGCCGAACGGAAAACCCAAGAAATCTTCTAATCTGTACAATTGTTTTTTTCTACCAATATTCAAAGTATCAAAATGCCATAACAAGGATCAAACCTTCTAATGATAAATGATAAATGATAAATGGAAACAAACAACACTAAGAAAAAACAAGGGACATTATTTGAAGTAGATATATTAAGGGTAAAAGAACAAATGAACAAAAAAAAAAAGGAAAGAGGTTACGGCAATCAAAAGGGACAGGAGAAGAAGCGTCAAAAAACACTTTAGTTTAGATAGGGTTGTGTGTATTAATTCTTCTTTTTCTATGACCGAACAACCATCAGTCAACCCCTACCGATTGGGATTAGGTTCAAGTAACACTAATGCGGTATACTGATTTAACCCTTGTTTTTGACGTGATACATGAAGCAACCGTCATTATCATGTGCAACGGGTAAAAAATTAGTTGAAAAAAAAGGAAAAAAAAAAAAAACAGGCTCATTATTGGTGGTTGAAAGCTCAAGATGGGAAATATCATACATGAGACTGTAACTACACAGTACTGTGACTACACACTGCTGTTCTATATATTGTATAGCAGTATTGTAATGTAATGTACATGTAGCTGGATCAATGACAGCAATAAGAATAGACAATACAGTGGAATAATAAAACTCCCGTTCACCGTTTACCGTTCATCGTTCACCGTTCATCGTTCACCGCTACCCCATTCCCCGGTCTTTTCCCAGTGGTAGCTCATGTCGTCTCTTTTCTCAATCGGGTCTCCCCGGTCTTCCCCTTAAAAAAGCGAGAATTTCTGTGCCCACGCGAGCGAGCGGGCTACGCGCGCGAGAGCGGAACATTTTTTTTTCTTTACGTGTCTGTGTCGTTCGTTGCTTTATTTAACGTGATAAAGCAGTACGTAATTAACGCCTTATAATTATATGAAACTATTTCTCTCTGTACACACTACATTTATGGGTGCAGCATTAAAATTAAAATATTAAATTAATTTACACAACTCACTTATATATGTATATATATATGATGATAATGATTCAAAGTTCGGAAGCATTCATTAATCCTTCTCTCTTAAACATGTGTCAGAGAAAGAGAGAGAGGGAGAGAGGGCTGAAAGTAAATAGAAATCAATAGAGAGAGAGATACCGGAAGTTATCACCATCACCATCACCATCACCATCACCACCACCTCCAAAATCCCAATATTTAGTAATTATAGATACTAAAAATAAATTAATTTAAATAATAAATTAAATCAGGAACGAGATAGCCAGATAGTTGAATTAGCCCCAAAGGGAAAATTATAAGCCATAATAATATATATAAAGCCAGCCCAGTGTAAATTCCCTCTCTTTCTCTCTCTGTCCCCCCTCCCTCCCTCCATAGTTAAGTAAGGAGAAAGAAGACGAAAAAAAAATATATAAAAAATTCACTTTACTTGCATACATATACATACAGAATACATTATATTACCTACATTCCCCTTATCACCACTCGCACATCAACTACATAACCACCTACCCCCTATATCATATATACAAAAGGGAATATAAATCAATTGCTGAAAAGAAATAACAATAAATAAAAGATCACACAAATGCCTGTTGTGTCCCCACAGAAAAGGAAACCCACCCATGGCTCTCCTAAACTACTGAATCGCAGCAACTCCTTTACTGCTAACTCCAAAGTGTTTGACCGATACAAGGCACTCATTGACAATAAGAAGGGACTCTGCAGTAATGATTCCATTGAATGGTGTTATAACTACAACCCATTCCAGGCCACTACTCCTGCCAATGGTGCATCCAATGGTGATTGGTCTGTCGCTGCCATTGAAATCACTCCAAAGGGTGAAGTGATTCTGAATCATTCCTTAGTACTGGTGTCCAATTTACAACACTGCAGAGTGCAACTCCTACAACCATTTTTCATAATCAAGATCATCACAGCTAATCAAAAGACCCTCTTTGTCAGATTCCAAACATATAAAGAATATGAAGAGTTTTTAAGTTGCCTCTTGATTTGGCAAAACTTGAAACCAGGTGGTCTCATAAATAAATGGACATTTGAGAAATCAATCGTTTACAATAGCAATCTTAGAAGTAACGACCTTCTAGTGTGCAGGTTCAAAGTTTTTGGTCCACTGCCTAATAATAAAAAGGTTAAAACCTATGCCACCCCTCTCAACCCTATATACCCTGCAGAACCATCTGAACACGGCGGTGTGTCAGAGGGTTGGTTCACAACAATGGGATATTTGAAAGCTGATGGTGTATTAGATTTGCTCTGTGAGAGTGATGGTTCCCTATTATACTCCTTGGATATCACAAAACTTTTCAGTAGTGAAATTAGAGAAGTTGACCATTCCATTCTACAAACATCAAATGTGTTGTACCTAGGTGCTATCAATGAATTAAGAAACCTCCACCATTTCAAAAATGAAATCGACACTAGCCAATCAGATACCTTTTTCAGAACACCGGACAATAACAAGAAATTTAGCAAGTTTAAGAGACTCTTGATAGATTTTGACTTGAGGATTGATCTGGAGGATTGGCTTGTCACATTAAGTTCGTTTACAAAATTGGAGTTTGTCGGACGGCCACCAAAGGAGAGACTGAGAGTGATTAAGGATACAAGTATTGAGATTATCGATGCAAAACTGACCAACTTTCAAGGTAATCAGAACATGAATATATACTGTGAACTGGTTATGTGGAATGCTCCGTGGTTTAGATCTGCTGTTACAAAGAACGAGGACAATAATCCATTTTGGAAAGAATGCTGGAACATTTCTCTGCCCTCTTCATGTGAATATTTTAAAATTTCATTAAAATCAGCATCATCCGATGACTTGCATGATGTAAATGGAGTCAATAGTGACCCAGTTTTAGGTACAGCATTCATCACACCTGACATTTTACTGAGACCACAGTTTATGAAGAAAATACCTATATACACGAACGCAAACCAAGAGATTGGTCAATTGGTAATTAATTTAGATTTACAAGAGACACACTTGATGTCATTTGACAAGTTTAGACTCTTTGAGAAAATGTTGTCCACTTTTAACATTGAAAAGTTGATTACATTCATTGAACCATCAATCACCCCACAAAACTTGGAAGAGTCTTCGTTAATGCTTTTGAACGTTTATCAGTCGTTATCTAAGGAGAATGAATATTTTGAAAGTTTGATGAAACTGGAATTAAAACCACTAGATTCTGAAGTTAGAAAAAGTAGAATGAAGAAGGTGCAATTGAAGACCAGTGCATCGACAATCTTCAGAGGTAACACGATTTTATCAAAGTCATTGGAAAAGTATGCTATCCGTGTGGGACAAGAATACTTAGAAAAACTGTTGGGTGATTTCATAGCCCAAATTACACGAGAAAACTTGAGCTGTGAATGTGATCCTAAATTAGATCCAGACTATCTGATGAATTATGGTAATGTTTTGAGATATTTGGAGATGTTGTGGGAGAAAATCTACAAGACATCTAATGATCTGCCTCCTGAATTGAAGGCTCAATGGGGACACCTGAGGCAAAAAGTGGAGTTGGTGGTTGATCCCACTGACAAGGACACTCCACTGAACGCTGTTAATGCATTTATATTTTTAAGATTTCTTTGTGCTGCGTTAATGAGCCCAAAGCTATTCAACTTGACAAAATCACATGTCACTGGTAGAGCTGAAAAGACTTTGAAATTGTTATCCAAGGTGCTTACGAAATTTTCCAATCGAACATACCTACAGGCACACAATGACCCTCATTTATTGAGATTAAATGAAGATTTCATCGATAAGCACAAGGATGAGATGGTTATCTACTGTGATAAAATCACCGGACGTAAGATGGATTTCAATGAGAAGATCTTGGAGATGTCAAACCTTGTTGAGAGACTGTCATTAACTGCATCACACGAGATTTTGAACGAGTTGCCAACAATGCCATTTTTAATCGACAAATACCTCAACATTTACAAGTTGGCTTCTATATTGGATAAGAATAACCCTGACACCAATAAAGAGACATTGGCTATTGACAATCGTAACATGAGAGTGACGGATATGGATCTCAACATCAACACCATCGGCTACGATGACACTGATTATGGATATGGGGAATTTGTGAAGAGTTTTCTGGATAATACTGATTCACAGTTCCACGAACTGGTTGCCACAGAAAATGTCAGCATGAATGACCTCATGGACCAATCTTCCATATTGGTTAAACAGCAAAAGGCCATGGATAAGTCATTACATAAGCCTGAAGTTCCAACAAAGTTCACACATGAAGGATGGACGAATTTTGTCGATTCCTCGTTGAAATCGTTAAGAATGACGAAGGATGATTTTATTGTTTATGACCAAGCATACTTCACAGTTCCAAACCTAAACCAAGGGTATGACTCTCATTTTGATAACTTCATCAAGGCTTTGCTAAAGAAAAATGACATGCAAAGATCTGTAAGTTTACAGTCAATTTTGATCCAAACAGAGAATAATTCTTCAAGTAGTGGTAACAGAGGTGTTTTCAAAAAATTATTTGGTAGAAGAAAAAGTTCGGTCGGTTAGTTAGCTGAGAGTCAATTGATAGCTTTCCATTTGCTTCTACTTCTGCTATTGCTATTACTTTGTATTTTACGTTATTTTCATTTAATTTTCTTTTTTTTTCGTGTCTTTTTATTGTTCCCTTATATTCCATTGCATGCTTTTTTTTGTTAATGTATACTATGGTTTTATCGATATCTTTCCTTATTTTTTTGCTAAAGGGTGTACTTATTTGTTTCATTTTTAAAAGACCACCGCTCGTTGGTGGAAGAAAGTAAATAAAATGCAAATATATTGGAATAAACAAAAAATCATGTATTATATAGAAATAAGTAGCTGTGAATTAAAAAGAAAAAGTAATAGTGGAGGTAACAAGAAAAATGTGATAATTATCAAAAAAAAAAAATCAAAACAAAAAAGAAAGACATATATATATATATGAGAGGTATATAATGGTATTAACAATAATAATCTAGATAGCTGCACCAGCCTTTGAAGTAACCTTAGATGCAGCAGTCTTGTCAGTCTTGGCAGATGCGATTGATTGAGCAGAAGATGTGTTTTTAACCTTAGATTTGGTTGGGGTGGCAGGGTTAGAATTAATTGCAACTGCAATTGCACCTGGATCAGTAGATTTTGGAGCTTCACCTTCTGGTCCAATGTATTCCTTTTCTCTCCATGGACCCAAATCACTCAACAACAGACCACCATCTGCTTCACTCACATCACTCTTACCACCAAACTTGACAGGCAAGTTTTCTGCTGGAATCTGCTTCAACAATTCCTTTTGATAAGATGAACCCAAGATGAAAATCTTGGAAACAGTGACAGGGTCCAAGAATGGCTTAAACAGTTTGAAAGCAGCAGAGAAACCAAATGGAGCATTGATCAAGTAAAACTTACCCATTCTCTCTGGGTAATAGTTTTGACCAATGTTAGATGCTTCTTTAACATATGAGTAAACTTGAGTTGCAGCTGAGATTGAAATACCCTTCAAATCTAAAATAGTACATGAGGTTTCAATTAAAAACTTAGCTTTTCTGGAACATGCAGCTAATCTATATCTGGCAAATGATTCGTATTCCCAAACCAAGTTCTTCAACATTCTATCCTGAGTGGTAATTTCATACATTTTAGGAATGTTAACAGAACCCAATTCTTCAATGTAAACTGGTCTTCCATCCTTATCAGTCTTGTGGTAGTATTGTGGGTAGTACTTAGCAACTTTTGGCTTTTCAGTGTAACGGAAATCTTCTAGAATGGTATCAGTACCATAAGACTTTCTCCAGGTTTCACAATTGATAAACATCTCCTTGGCCTTCATGATGTCAAACTTTCTGGCTCTTAAAAATCTTAATAAAGTGGCATCATCCAATCTCTTGGTGTAACCCTCTGCATCCAATAGAGTTCTCAATTGTTCTAAAGCAGACTTCTCAGAATCAGTCAAGAATCCCAAATAACCTGTTTGATTTAATGCTGGTTGCGAAACAACACTAGGTAAGCTTGCAATGATTTCTTCGTCGGTAACCATATTTTTTTTTTCTGTATTGTCTTGTCTTGTCTTGTATTGCCTTTCGGAGGTAATGTGTGTGTTTAAAAGCAATGAATTCAATTGAAAAGGACAATTAATTTTTAAACGAACAAAAAAAAAGAGATAGAGAGGGAAATAGATTGAAATCGATATACCAATTTGTAAAGCTGGTTTGTTTTTTTCCTTTTGACAAGTATTCGAAATGTGTAACAGGTCTATTACCAATCGATGATCAAGTTGCGTATTGTTTTGATTGTTTGTTGTTCTTTCTAAGATTTAAAGTTCCCTCTCTTTTTCTCTCTCTCTTGCGATTTTTTTTTTCTTTCTTTTTCTTTATTATGAGCGCTATTATATATATAAACACACATACATTTTAGTATAGCGAGCGCGGCGCGTACTCAGCTTCTTTTAGCTCAGCTCAGCTCAGCCAGAGAAGAGAGGCGCAAATTCTATATGACCCTGTCCTACATTATGGCAGACAGCATTCTTATATATGAATAGTACACCAAACATTCAATTCATTGTTGGTTACAAGTGAAATACACAGAGTTAAAAGAAAACAAGAATAAGAAAGAGAAAGAAAAAAAAGAGAAAGGGAAAAAAAAAAAAAGAGTAATCTGAAACAGGGGAGAAATGGAGAGGGGGGGGGGAGTCAGTGATATCATGAGGAAGAAGGAGTACTAGTAACTGCTGAACAATTAGAAACGACAATAAAATAATCACGATGGCTATTGGAAATGACACCATTAGAGATAAACCCAGCAGGATTAGATATTGCACTGATAGTGATACCTCCTAATAGTTCCAACTCATACTTCAGCTTGTATTTACCTCTGATTTCTAAATCACCAATGGAATATGGGATATCCTCCTTGGTTATGTAAACTTCAGCTCCCGCATGAAAGTAATCAAGGGCAATCGGTGGACCCGCAGGGACTATATCATGCTTATGTGTGACTCTGGTGAATGATCCTGATGGAACACTGGACACAGAATTTGCATTCAATTGTGAAATGTAATCACTAGTGTGTAATGCTTGATCAAACCAATTAGCTACACTGGTACTGAAAGCCTTTGGACCAGCAAAGGAAACGATTCCTGGATTGTAACCCATCAAATACAACTCAATGCCAGCTAATGATGCCAATGCACCACCCAAGGAATGGCCAGTGACTCTTAATGAATAATCAGGATATAGTTCAGTAAGACCCTTGATAACTTCAGCAGCATGGTCGAGAAAATTATCAGAGGCTATTTTGAAACCAGCGTGAACTCCAGGATGGTCCGCGGTAAATGGTTCACTTAAATGTCCATTCTTAGATGCCCATGGCTGATACGTGATCTGGCCAAAGGTGAAATCAAGAACCCAATCCTTAAAGGAACTCGATCCCTGGAATGCAATGATAATCTCCTTCAACCTGGAATCAACCATAACTAGGGCATTGGCAACATCATCAACAACATTGACAACATAAGTGTCTTTTTCTGCACTGACACATCCTTGCCCCGAACAAGAAGAATTCAAGAAACCAACATCGACACCAGAACCAGAATCAATACAGTAAGAAGCACTTGCGTATTCAACATACCTCAAAAGATCATTGTAGAAACCTGTATTGGACAATTGAGTGAACCCATTATCATCCCTAGCATCGAGAAGAAGGAGCGGAGCGGCGAAAACGAAGGAGCTGATAAATGGGAGTAAAGATAAATTGGAAAGCTTCATATTCGAACCGCAGTTAATCTTGGTATTTTCCTCTTTTCTCTCTTTTCTCTTCTTCTTCTTTTTTTTTCATTTAAATGTTCATGGATTGTTCCAAAGCAGTACTTGCGTATCGATTTATATATCCTAAGGTTATATATAACCTTGTTGGTTGGATTTTGAAATGAAGGGTCTTTGGTGGGTACGGGGTGCATCTTCGCGTAGCTAAAACGCAAATAGGATTAAATATCGCAAAAACCAGAAACTCATGTAAGTTGTTCAGCTACACAGTGCAAGTACGGGACGATAGGAGCAAATATCCCATTGCTTGCTCGGATTATTACATTATTGTGTATCAGTGATTATCTGTATATATCCCATGTCAACAATGCAAAAAAAGAATACGCACTGTTCCTACCATGTTTCTTATGAATAAAGGGAGACACAGGTTTGGTAAGTGAAACATGCATACCCCACCAGAATAAACATGACATTGACAATTACCCTTTTTGTAAAGAAAAATATGTCTATTCTATTCAATACAAACCAAGCATATATGGCTTTTGACTTAGATTTGACTCTGCATGTAGAAGGAATAGCCAATTATGCAGATTAGGTCCCATTTTTTTCCTTTCTTTTTTTCTTCTTTCCTGTAACTAATCAGTAGTCCTTCTATGATGTATGATGTATGAATATGTAATATATTATCATTATTATAAACAAGAATGAATTGAACAAGATTAAAAAAAAAGGAGAAAACAAATAAATATATATAAATGACTGGTGAAGTTTAAATACAACTCAGTCAAGTAATAAACAACCACATACACAAGCAAATGAACACCAAGACATGCAAATAAATGCACACACAAAACAACATTAATAAACAATATGATGGAAATCAGGGGACAGGAGTAAAAAAAAATAAACCGTATTACATCGAATCCTAATCCTAATCCTAATCCTTCATTCTATCGGTCATGTAGTCATGTGTGGGAATTGTCTTGATAGAACCCAAGGCAGCTAACCCAATCGGTTTGTTGTGCAAGAAACGTTCACACCAGTCAACGATATCCTTTTTGTTTATGTCATTGACAATATTGAAGATTTCATCCGGAGACATTCTTGAACCAGTTGTAACTAGTTGTCTACCAATATCCTCAGCAATTGCTGTGGTTCCATCTAACGACATCAACAGAGAACCTTTCAATTGTGACTTGGCAGTTTCAATTTCATCATCGGTGATCTCACCCTTTCTTAATCTTGTCCATTCCTTCAGAATGCTGTCAACGACACCCTTACAATCGGTATCCTTTTCAACGACAACATATATACCCCAAAGACCAGTATCTGAGTATGAGGTAGAGAATGACATATATGAGTTACACTGTGGGTTACCTGTGGAGGTTGCCGTGACAGATCTTGCTAGTGGAGTGGATGTGTTATTTGTTGCTCTGTCCCAGTTACCAACAATGGCCTGCACAACCAATGCTTTAAAGTAATCCTTGGATGACCAAGAACAACCTTCGACACACAATGCCATGTATGTGTTTGGCAATGACTTATCTGAGATTTTGATTTCGTCACCGTAGAACACAGGTAATGGTCCTCTAGGGGTACCTAGCGGTAATGGTGTTCCAGAGATTGGCACATGCCCAAAGCTCTTTTCAGCCAATTGAACTAATTGCTCATGATCCACAGATCCTGTACCGACAAGCACCATTCTATCACCCTTGTAGTTAGTTTTAATGTAGTTCTTCAAATCAGCCTGTGTGATAGATTTAATGTTATCAATTGGACCCAAGATAGTTCTACCCAATGGCTGGCCCTTAAACACAACCTCGTGTAGTCTGTCAAAGATAACCTCGTCGTACATCTTATCAACCTCTTCGGATTCTCTAATGATGACAGGACGTTCCTTTTCAATGGACATCTTCTCCAATTTTGATCTGGTTAAAATGTCAGACAAGATATCAACAGCTCTTGGAATGTCATCTCTTAAAGACTTGGCATAGTAAACTGTATTCTCTCTTGATGTATAGGCATTCAAGTGAGAACCACAGTTTTCCACTTCCAGTTCGAGGTCTAATTGTGTTCTGTTATTGGTACCTTTGAATGCCAAATGTTCCAAAAAGTGAGCAGTACCAGAGGTGGCATCAGTGACATCAGCCCTAGAACCAGCATCGATCCAGACACCAATAGTGGCAGTTAAAGAATGAGGGATTTCCTCTGTGGCCACCGTCAAACCATTTTGCAAAACAGTAGTTCTAGTGGATGGGATAGATGATGTAGTGGCCAATTGACGGAGTTGTGATTGACCTGGGTTTTTTATTAATAAAGATTGCTTTATTGGAAAGCTCTTGGATAAAAGACGTAGCATTTTTTGATTCCTTAATTCCAATCCAATGACAATCTATAGATGAAACAGCAACTAGAGAGAAAACAAAAAAAAGGCTTCAACTGTATCCCCCTTAATGTGAATGGCCTTTAACATACACATACTACTACCATATATTACAAATACATGATTTCTTTTTTTTTTGCCCATGAAAAAAAATAAAAAATTGAAGGTCACTAGATCACGTGATTAAACACACAGTGTAAGGATGTTTATTATCTAGTGGAAGTTGGTCAAGCCAAGAAGAAGGGTCCGCAACTGCGGCAAAATTGCTTTTGCAGCGTAGGTATTTCAAGCAACATGACATGTGTCTGTCTATACATGTGTGTACTAACTATATGTGATTTTAGAAATAGGTAAACATGCCTGTAATAACTATTAGCAACGAAGCATATATCTATCTAGCTATTGATCAGAAAAAAAGAGTCCAGACTAATGTCCAATATCTATTTTTATAGTTTTCAGAAGTAGATATTACACATATATTTTTTGAACACATTCTAGTCCACAATCTATACACGCGTGTCGGAGGTGTTTTAATAATAATAATCATATCCATATTTATGTTTATATTTATATT
The DNA here is from genome assembly GCA_003705225.2 of Ambrosiozyma vanderkliftii. Classification (NCBI taxonomy): domain Eukaryota; kingdom Fungi; phylum Ascomycota; class Pichiomycetes; order Pichiales; family Pichiaceae; genus Ambrosiozyma; species Ambrosiozyma vanderkliftii. The sequence goes on from PPHW02000008.1 coordinate 21,021, forward strand.
TGAAATTTATATATCCAAAAACAAATAAATAAAACACATGTTAGGGATTTAAATAAACCTTTGAAGTCTATTAAAAAAAAGAACTAGTCTAACCAATACATTAAAACGTATAACGAATGATTGAAGTGATATTGCGATTGAAATCTACTAAGATATAATAAATAATACAGCACCCAATATATACACTATACACACTTATGCATACACATATAACGATCTATTAATCAATGATACATTATCTCTCACGAAATACAATGTAAATTAGACGGGCAGAGAGACAGAGAGACCGCATTGCATGCAGTATAGTAAGCTCGGATACCGTGGTGTACAATCCGTGTAACACATCACCATCTCTGTACGAACGTAACCATAGCATGCCAACAGGTGAATACCGGACGACGGCCACTGCCGGGGCAGATTTGTTTGTTATGGACAGACAGACGCGCTTTGCCCCATAAAAAATATTTTAAACTTTCTTGTTTTTTCCGGAAAGGGAAGAGGAACTGAAGGAAAAGGCAGAAAGACACAGAGACCCTCTCTTTTGGCCTGTGTCTGTGTCTGTGTCTGTGTGTCTGACTGGGTTTTATCTATTGAGGTTTTAGAAACAATATATATACGTATTCTTTTCATGCCTGTTTGGTATTCTATTTACTATATATACATATATATATACTTTCCACTTTCCACCTCTAGTTGTTTCATTAGTTCATAGATATATCCATCCATATATCACTCACTCACTACTATATACACACCACTCTATTCTCTTCTATCAATACTCTTACTGAATATAACCCCCCATAATTCATCCTATCTCTTATTAGAAGTTTTCACCTTCCCTTATTATTATTAATATTATCATTACTATCATTTCCGATTTCAAGGATGGAACAAGAGACTTCTACCACTACTCCTCTTAGAGATTCTAAACCTCATCTTAGAACCTCCGTGTCGTACTCCCAGGATTCAACTACATTTACAAAGGACTTGGAAAAGTTGGCACAATCCACCACTGATGCTGAAGAACTCAAGAAGAAGACAAAGGCTGAAAAGCAAAATGAAACACACAAGAAATTGAACAATGTTTTGTTTGTGTTGTTGATATGTTTGACTGCATTCTGTCTTGTGTTTGTTTCAACTTCAACTTCAAATAAAACACCACTCACTATGTCGCAAGCTGAGGAGCTGCAACAACAACAACAACAACAACAACAACCTTTCGATTCGAAACAGTCGGAAGAGATAATGAATGATGATGATGAATTGGAACAGGACCAGGAATTGTCAAACATGAATTCTGTCATTGATGCTAAATTGTCCAAGTTGAAGGCAAACTCTGAATCATCCCAAGCTGCCGCCGCGTCATCCTCATTGACTGAGCCTGAATATATCAAGATGAAACAGGAGTTGCACTCTATTTTATCAATTTCAAAGATCACATTGATTGTTGACGGTTACAATGAATTGTATGAAAAACAACTGAAGGCTGTTTCCAAAGAACCGATCTTTTTCGATCTACAGAAACATCCTTCTTATAACAATTTGAAAACTTACATCACCAGCACTTTACAATTATTGAAACCTAAATCCGACTTTCCTCTATTGTTTGTCAAGAACACACTGGTTCTAAAAGGTGAACAGTTAAGAGTCTTGACAACATCCGAAATTGAAGAGGCTATCCAGAAATATTTATGAATTATCCATTCCTAACATAATCATGTATACAATGATTTCATGAAAACACTTTGCATTTATCATAACATCTATAAATAAATATATATATAAATAACCACAAAATTACCCATTCGAAGTCACACACACACATACATACATACATATACAGATTAACTAATGATACCATATTTAACGAAATATATTTCTTTTTCTTTCCATTTGCTTTTCAGACCTGCCTTTTATTTGTCTTTTTGCTCCTCTTAAAACTAGGTAGAAAGACCATTGGTCAATGGCTTCTTTACGTACTTTGGTTTTTCCTTTTTTATTTGTTTATTCCCCTCTCTGCATTTCCTCTTTAGTTTACTATATTAATACACGCACAAACATATATACATATATCTATACATACAGTAACCGTAGTAGATAGAGAGCATTTATTAAACATGTAAAATTAAATGCTTTCACATAGAAAGAAAAATTTGAGTGGCGCACACTCAATTTCGCCACTCGAAGAAAAAAACACTCAGCTATTTTATATGTAAGGGATACCAGATAATACATTAGTAAGATAGATTTAGATGAAGAACTTCATTTACTTTCACCAATTGCTCCTTATAAATACACTATACTATCCATTTAAGTTATTATCAATTATGTCTGTATGTATTGTATTACCATGTGGCTCTTTGCTTATTTGTTCATTGGGTTTGTTTGCCCGATATTTGTTTTCCCATGACATCTCCTCAGCGGGAAATTGAATGGGCAAATGTTATATTTTCCAATTAATCAGATCATAGATCTTTTACTAACTAAATCATTTTTACCCTTTGTAATAATAATTAAGGATTCTAAAATGCAAATAGATTCACCTGAACAGGACAAGAACATTGATGAGGGTTTATATTCCCGTCAATTGTATGTCCTTGGTAAGGAGGCCATGTTAAAGATGGCTGCTTCAAACGTTTTAATAATTGGTTTGAAAGGTTTAGGTATTGAAATTGCAAAAAACGTTGCATTAGCTGGTGTTAAGTCATTATCTATCTATGATCCTACTCCAGTATCCTTGCAAGACTTGTCCACACAATTCTTTTTATCTGAAAGTGACATTGGTACACCAAGAGCCGTGGCTTCCTTGCCAAAGTTGGCTGAATTGAACCAATACGTTCCAGTGTCCATTGTGGACGGATTGGATGAAGCCACCATCAGCAAATTCCAAGTTGTTGTCACTACTGAGACTCCATTATCTAAACAACTTGAAATTAACGAATTAACCCACGCCAATGACATCAAGTTTATAAATGCCGACATCAAGGGTTTGTTTGGTCAAGTTTTTGTCGATTTCGGTGATAAGTTTACTGTGTTTGATAGAAACGGCGAAGAACCACACACAGGTATCGTTTCTGATATCGAAAAGAATGGTACCGTTACCATGTTGGACGATAACAGACATGGTCTGGAAGATGGTGATTACGTTAAATTCACAGAAGTTCAAGGTATTGAGAAGATCAACGATGGTACCATTTTCAAGATTAATGTGTTGGGTCCTTATGCCTTTCAATTGATTGATTTCGACCCATCATGGGGTACCTATGAAAAGGGTGGTATCTACACACAAGTTAAGGTGCCAGTTGATATTGCATTTGAAACATTGAGTAAACAATTAGTTCAACCAGAGTATCTATTTTCAGATTTCGCTAAATTCGATAGACCACCTCAATTACATTTAGGTTACCAAGCCGTGAACCAATTTCAAGAAGAGTTTGGTCAGTTACCAAGAGCACACAACGAAGAGGATGCTGATAAGATTGTTGCCATCACTGAAGAATTGGCAAAGAAGACACCTTCAATTTTGGGCGACGAGCCTGTCAATGCTAAATTGATTAAAGAATTATCATACAATGCTAGAGGTGACTTGCCAGGTATGACTGCCTTCTTTGGTGGTTTGATTGCTCAAGAAGTGTTGAAAGCTTGTTCTGGTAAATTCACACCATTGAAACAATTTTTATACTTTGACTCTTTGGAATCATTACCAGACTCTCCTCAATTCACTAGATCCGCAGAAGACTGTAAGCCAATTAACTCTAGATACGATAACCAAATTGCCGTTTTTGGTTTGGAGTATCAAAAGGCCATTGCTAACTTGAAGGTGTTTTTAGTTGGTTCCGGTGCCATTGGTTGTGAAATGCTGAAGAATTGGGCTATGATGGGATTGGGCTCTGGTCCAGAAGGTAAGATCTTTATCACTGATAATGATTCAATCGAGAAATCCAACTTGAACAGACAATTCTTGTTCAGATCTAGGGATGTTGGTAAAAACAAGTCTGAGGTTGCCGCTGCTGCCGTGTCTGTTATGAACCCAGGATTGAAGAATAAAATTGAAACCAGAGTCGACAAGGTTGGTCCTGAAACTGAACACATCTTCAACAATGAATTCTGGGAGGGATTAGACTTTGTCACCAATGCTCTAGATAATGTTGAAGCTAGAACATATGTTGATCAAAGATGTATCTTTTTCAAGAAACCATTATTGGAATCCGGTACTTTGGGAACTAAGGGTAACACCCAAGTTGTCATTCCAAGATTAACTGAATCATACTCTTCCTCCAGGGATCCACCTGAGAAGTCAATCCCATTATGTACGTTGAGATCGTTCCCTAACAAAATTGACCACACCATTGCTTGGGCTAAGTCATTATTCCAAGGTTACTTTAGTGAAGCTCCAGAGAATGTTAACTTATACTTGACCCAACCAAACTTTGTTGAAAGTGTCTTGAAGCAAAGTGGTGATGTCAAAACTGTTTTGGAGACTGTTCATGAATATTTGGGTACCAAAAGACCTTATACCTTTGATGATTGTATCAAGTGGGCCAGATTACAATTCGAGGAGAAGTTTAACTACGACATTCAACAATTATTGTATAACTTCCCTAAGGATGCAGTCACTTCCAGAGGTGAACCTTTCTGGGCCTCTCCAAAGAGAGCACCAGATGCATTAGTGTTTGACATCAATGACAAGGACCACTTACATTTCGTTGTTGCTGGTGCCAACCTGTTAGCTTATGTCTATGGATTGAAGGGAGATTCTGGCGAACCTAACAAGGCTCATTACGCAGATGTCATTTCTAAGATGGACATTCCCCCATTCTCTCCAAAGACTGACTTGAAGATTCAAGTTAGTGATTCAGATCCAGATCCAAATGCTGGTTTCGTTCCAGACAAGGATGTTATTGAACAATTAGCCGCAAGCTTACCATCCCCATCATCTTTAGCTGGCTATAGATTGAATAACGTTGAGTTTGAAAAGGATGATGATACTAATCATCATATTGAATTCATCACCTCTGCCTCCAACTGTAGAGCTAAGAATTATGCGATTGAACCAGCCGACCACTCCAAGACTAAATTCATTGCTGGTAGAATTATTCCAGCAATTGCTACAACTACCGCTTTGGTGACAGGTTTGGTTTGTTTGGAATTGTACAAGGTTGTTGATGGTAACACTGATATTGAACAATACAAGAATGGTTTCGCTAACTTGGCTCTTCCCTTCTTTGGATTCAGTGAACCGGTTGCCAGTGCTAAGGGTGAATACAATGGAAAGACATTTGATAAAATTTGGGACAGATTTGACCTCAAGGGTGACTTGACATTGAAAGAGTTGTTAGAAAAGTTTGAGAAAGATGAAGGTTTAACTATCACAATGATGTCCCATGGTGTGTCTTTACTATATGCCTCATTCCAACCACCTAAGAAGGTTCAAGAAAAGTTGCCATTGACCATTACTCAATTAATTGAAACAGTCACTAAGAAACCACTTCCTGCTCACGAAAAGACCTTGATCCTAGAGGTTTGCTGTGATGATAAAAATGAAGAGGATGTTGAAGTGCCTTATATCTGCCTCACCTTATAAAACTATCTAGATGAAAGTAAATGGAGTTAATAGTGCTCCTCTCAGTTGTTTGTGTTTTGTCTTTATATACTTTTTTAATTAATAATAACCGATTGTATATTTTCTCATTACCGTCGTTGTGTCTTCTCCGTTCTTTTTATAACTTTATAAATTGCAATAACACATATCTTACATTTTATTTAGGTAAACATAAAAAAGAATCAAAAATAATAAATTCATAAATTAATTAGTTTCCAGAGATCCCCTTTCAATTCTAGTAAGTATTTAAAGCTACCCTGTTCTGAGATCTTCCCGTTTTTCAAGAAAACTAAATTATCCGAAATATTCATCAACTCTTCATTGTGAGTGACTAGAATCACAGTAGATTTGTTTTTCAAATTGATTAATAGATCCCTGACTGTAGCTGCATTTTCTGGATCCAACGATGACGTGCATTCATCTAATATGTATATTTTAGCTGAACGCAATAATCCACGAGCAATTGATAACCGCTGTGCTTGACCACCCGAAATTACCTGGTTAGCAGAAGTACCAATTTTAGTATTGAGCCCTTCTGGTAGGCTCTTAATGAATTCATTAAGGTCAACCTGAGTCAACACTTGCATAACTCTCTCATCCGAAATGGAGGCGCCAAATGGATTGTTATATAGTAGATTCTCACGTATCGAGGTTTCATTGAAATAATGATCCTGAGTTACAATGGATATGTTTGAAATTAGATATTTCAGATTAACACTATTAATATCTTGATTCAATAGCATTAACTTGTTAGGCTCAATAGAGTAATATCTTAGTAATAATGAGACTAAGGTTGACTTTCCACAACCTGATTCACCAACAAGGCAGGTTATTTGATTCTTGGCAATTGATAAATTAATGCCATCTAGAATGACTTTTTCAGGTAAGCTAGGATACGCAAAACTTAAGTTTTTAAATTCATATGTGCTATCAATAGAAGTCTGATCAAAGCTTGGCTTCAAATCACCTTTGATTAAATTTTCGTCAATATTCAACTGTAGCAATTCTTGTATTTTACCTGCTGCTCGTAGCCCTCTTGATAAATTGGGAGCAGAGGCTAAAATGATGGACACATAACCAGCAGAGAATAGAATTAATGTCACGACTTGCATTAATTGAACAAGAGAATATTGTCCTTGAGCAACCAGTTTCAACCCATAGAAAAACAATACCGCTTGTAGTAAGTTTATCAAAAAGCAGTTAATATCAAATCCAAACCCAACAAATATTGCTCTGAAAACACCAAATCTCCGTGTCTGGCCCAATCTTGCACGATACTGAATGTTAAAATAGCCACTCAAATTCAAGCAAATCACAGTTTTCATACAGATAATAACTTCGTGAACTATGTCTTCCAATTCCACAATTTTGGTCTTATACCTATTCTCAGTTTCTTGTAGAATGGTTCCATACAGCAAGGTCAATAGGATAAACAATGGCGTAAAACTCAATCCAACCAATGCTAGTTTCCAACCAACACATATTGCCCAAATTATACTAACAAGCAAAATAGCGATTAATGAACAAATAGAGTTGACGAAGTCAGAGCACACTGACCGTAATTCTCTTGAGTCATTCATCATCAAGGATGATAATTCATTAGGATTGCATTGTTCAAACCATTGGACATCCTGCAATAACAATCTTTTGAATGTTGATGCTCTTAAATTGTAAATGAAATTCTCTGCAGCATTACACAAACATGTCTTTGAAATAAGTAAAGTCAGCCCATTCATAATTGCTATACAAGTGATTATCATAGACCATTTTAAGATATAAGAAGTTGTAGATAATCCAGTTTGAGTTGGAATGATACCAATGATCAATTTCGAAAAGCAGAAACTAAACAAGGGCGTGAGAACAACGTTGATGATACCAATTATTAGTCCGATACAATACATAATTTTATACCTGTTGTTCATATATGAGAGAATCAATTGAATGGTCTTTGAACAGGTAGAGTTATGTTTGAGGTCACTGTCATTTAAATGATTTTCAATATCACCCGGTTTGCAGGAGTAATTTTTATCTAAGATTTCTGAAACTCTAACTGTCTTTGGAGATAAAGGAATACATTCTACCTTCTCCTTTCCTAAATACATTTCCATAATATCGTTTTCACTTACAGGCTCATTATTATATAACTGAAAATAAGTCATAGTAGCAAAAGTGCTTTTTTCTCTATTCAATAGATCTCTCTTGGTTCCCTGTTCGATAATTGCCCCATTTTCCAATACATACACCAGGTCATCATTATCTATTTGATTGAAGTCATGGGTCACTATAATTGTCGTTTTATTATGTCTCCATTGTCTCATACTATCGATCAAGTTAATTCTGTGTGAAACATCAATAGCCGAGAATGATTCATCGAGGATCAGAATAGGCGAGTCTCTGAGTTTAGCTCTGGCCAGAGCTATTTTTTGTTTCTGTCCTCCACTTAATTTAATAGCATTATCATCAGATCCAATTTGTGTATAAACACCATCTGGTAAATTTGAGATTAGGTCTCCTAAAAGAGAAAATTCGATTGCATCATTGATCCTAGAATCTGGAATATCCTGTAAATCGATATTTTGGTGAGCTAATCCTATGGCTATGTTCTCTCTAATAGATCCATTTATCAAAGTACATTCCTGTTGGATTAATGTTATTTGAGAAGTCAACCAGGAATAATCTTCTGTGGCAACTGGAAAACCATCAATGGTGATTTTACCTGACTGTAAAGGGTACAAATTCAATAACAACGATCCAATAGTGGACTTTCCAGACCCTGATTTACCGACTAAGAATGTTGTGCGTCCACTTGGGATGTCCATAGTCAAATTATTAATTATATTCAAGGAGGAAGTTCTTGATGGATATTGGAAAGTGACATTATAAAATGAAATGTCACCATGCAAGTCACAATTTCGATGAGATTGAGGGGAATGGAAGGTGGCAACAAATTCGGACTTAGATGATGCTGAACTGTATCCAATGTATGAAAGGGCCTTGAATAAATTTATGTATGTTTTCTGTAGAATAACCATCAACGCAGTTAAAGTATTAAACGATTGTGACATTGTTAGAAGGGAGTAAAAGCAAGACATGACATCACCTGAGGAATCATACTGATTTCTAACTAACCAAGACCCAAACCAGAAACTTTGAACAAACATCATCAAGGCCAAGCAAGTAGAGACACCGGCATTTAAATTGCCAAACAGTTTATAGTTACGAAACCCGATAGAGGCTTGGAGTAGGTTTTGTTGTAATTTTTTTGATTCAAATTCTGAAGAGTTGATGTTCTTGACCCATTTAAAGTTCAGCAAGTTCCAGTCAATGACCTTAATTGACTCTGCCGTGTAGTCGTCCTCATGTTTAATCCACTTGCTGATGAACAAACCTAATATTAATGTTGTGATTGACAATATTGGGAAAGTGGCTAGTAATAGTAGTGTCAATCTCCAGGAGTAGATGAAGCTTGTAATTAAAAGTGCCACTATTGTACATACATTTCTAGTGAACAAGGAAAAAGTTTCACCGATTCCGGATCTGTATTCCTCAATGCAACGGTTCACTTGAATCAAATCCCCTGCGAGTTCTGGGTGTTGATCAAACCACCCCATTGTACTGACTAGAAGTGAATTAAACAACAATAAACGTAATCTGGATTGCTGTCTCTCTGCTAATAACCCAAAGCAAGTCACTTGCATCCAGCCTAAGATTGTTTGTCCGACACCTAGTAAAGCGATACTAAAGCAAGCCCATTTTAAATCATCAATGAAGGCACCAGTGGAGGCATAGTGACTAGTCATAAAGTTTGTCAATTTGTGGAATATTCTATTAACCATGATCGTGGTAGCTACTGGAACAATAGACACCATCACGGTGACTATCAATGCCATTATAAGTAATGGCAGGTCCTGCTTTTGCATGAATTGGAAAAGGCCAGTTGCTGTCACTGGAACTGTATCGGTCAGATGATTCAATTGACTAGACAAATTGGATGTATCATCCATTGATAAATGGGTAGGTGTTCTGAAGACATTGTCGGTATTCTCGCCATCATGATTTGGTATTTCTTTACCGCATGTCGTTGGTGATTCAGGTTTAATCATTGTCCCCTTTTTTTTAAGTTAAAGAGAAAGTAAATCGAGAAACAACAAGAGATGACTCGTATAGAGTTCCTGTTAATATCTGATAAAACTGGAAGATGGACACACACACACATATATATGATATATGTGTGTGTGTGTGTTCTCATCATCCGTTCCAGAAAAGGGTTATTAATGAATAGAAGTAAGATGGGCATATCTCAAATCTGAAAAATTTCCTAATTGGGACATCACAATGGCACTTGTAGTAAAAGTCTCAAAGGTTGGGAGAGGGATGATCCAAGTTCCACAAAACACAATTGAACCAGTGCATTGCCCTGTTGAAACACTATATATGCTATATATGAAATGATATATATCATTTATTCTTAAATATTGTTGTAGAGGTTGTACTGTCACTTCTTTATATTATGATACTAATTACTCTACTACTACTATTATATGAGAAAGACCCGATCGACGCCTCGAAGTGGCGTCGATATTCTTCAACGAGAGAGAGAGAGAGAGAAGAAAGAGAAGCTGCGGTTTCAGAAGAATGAAGAAAAAAAATTTCTTCTTCTAACTTTTCCTTCTTCCTTCTTCCTTCTTCCTTATATTCTACTATTTAAATATATATATCAATTGATGAATGGATCATGATATATATACTGGAATAGATGGATTGCAAGTCGTCTGATATCAACTAAGGTTAGTTTGTTAGATAACTTGCTTGATTGATTGATTAATTAATCTATCCCATCCCATCCCATTCCATTCCATCCCATCTCATGTCATCTAACACATATATATATAACACACTATCATACTACTTTGACTTTTTATTTTCAAATGATGAACAACAGATAGGGACAACCGATTTACTTTTAAATTTGAAGATAAGTTGTTCGGATTATACTTAGTAGAATAATACGCTTCTGAAAGAAAAATAAAAAAAAGCAAAGGCATTGAGTATATAAAGTGTGTTTCATAATATAATATATGCTATATAATGTTTTATTCTAGTAAAAATAAGATTGACAACTCTAGTAGTATAGGGATAGAAGAAGATGAACATTATTTAGCAGCATGTAATATATATAATTTTTTAACATGTATGTAGTATAAACAGTGAAAAATGGAACATACTTGTGTCATGCATATATATATAATACATAGCACAGAGAAATGAAAAGTTTAGTTTTTACCCTAGTTTTACTTTTACTTTTAATAACCTTAATAGATAGGCCGGCCGATCGATTGATAGATCGAAATCTATCTATCTTAATAAGAAGAGTATTTATAAAATAATAAATAAATAAACTGATGCACACACAACTAAATTGTGTTTATGTATATATAGACAGATAGATAACCATTACAGTTAAATAAATAAGAAAAAAGACGCAACGCAACGCAACAACTTTTAAAGAGAAACGACAGCGAAAATTTAAAGGTGCATTTTTTTTGCAAGAAGAAAAAAAACGTCTGTTGATTCATTGTGTGTATTACTTCCCTTTCCCTTTCCCTTTCCCATTTCTAAATTTATTATTATTTTTGCCTTTTCTAATTTACTCCTTTCATTATTTTCATTCATCCCTTTGATCCAAAATACTTATCAGAAGGTCTTTTCTATCCATCTTGTTCCATATTTGATTCTGTTGTAAGCGGGATGTTTGCTCATATTCTCTGCTAATTATAACACACACACACACACACACATACACACGCATACCTTCACACATACACACACACTACACACTACACAACATCTCAAAAGAAGGAACTCGTTTTAAAAAACTGCTTTTATCTCTTTTCTAACTCCTACTTATCCATACTTCTTAATATCAGAAATAGCTATAACAAAGGAATAGATATATACCCGTCTAATTAATCATATACACCAGAGAATGCTTTTTGTTACTTCTATATTTGATTTCCTCAGAGACATGAACCAGGGATGGTTGTTGGTTCTGTTGACTTCTTTAACCACAATATTGGGTTGTTGTGTGATCTATGTGGATATAATTTACAAATTTTTATTCCCAGGAAGATACAAGAAACACCCCTTTTCCATAGCCCATGATACAAACTTTTTGATCTGCTCTTTATCCTTGAGTGCAGGATGCCTTTGCTTAACGTCCTTTTACAAACTTTTACCGAACGCATGGAAGTACTTACACAAGGCTTCCGTGTTTAAATCAAATAGACATCTTGGCAAGGGCACCCTTTTCACTTTTTACTTTTTGGGTGTGTTTTGCTGCTCAATGTTGAATTATATCATTCATTTCATGACTAGTGAAAGTGTCGTTCACTGTGTTCATGAAGGTGCTGGCGATGGTCATGGTCATAGCCATGCACACGCACATGAGCACGGTAGTGTCTCTGCCACTGCCGCTGGCGATTCCCATACTCACACTCATGCTCACCATGACCACCAACATGATCATGACCATGATGATACTAATCGTCAAAGTGAAAGTGAGGGGAGCTCTGATAGCCACGACGCTCATGAAATCAAACCAATATCAGATAAACAACATAATGATAACATCACAGTTATGGCAAGAACAACTAGTATAAAGAGTAATGACAAGAGCACCATCATTGCCACAGCCACTACCGTTACAAAAACATATAATAGCATAGATGCCATCGATGATAATGATAATGATAATAAAGACAATGACAACAATAATAGCATCATTGCAGTTCCAAATAATGACACTACAATCAATTCCTCCGAATCATCTGTGATTTCTACAGAATCAACACCATTGCTAACATCCGAAGAACACCGGGTCAATAAATTCAAAAAGAGAATGTCATTGGTTGATATTTCTTTGAGAGCACTTAAGGGTGAAACTTTGGAAGGTGATTGCTTGGGTGATATGGACGACTGTATCCCTGTGATTGTTTGTAAACATCAGCTGGAGAGACCCAATGAATTGCACTACTGCTGTATACCAAGCACTGAGAATTTATTGTTTATCGATAAGGATAGACAGTTACTGACACAAAAGTCTGAAATTTGTGCTAGATTCCCTGATTTAGAGGTTAGCTCTCCATTAATATACAATGATGAAAATGACAATACAGCTGAGCATGAGGGCCATGCTCATCATGACCATGTTCATGAGGCTGCCCATGAAAATGAAGAGGAACATGTCACATTCATTGACGATCCTGCAGACCCTCTAAGTACTCTCCCAGATGATCCACATAATGCTGCCACCGAATTACAAAAGATACCTACGCACGATCATCTACATCATCATCAATCAGTTGTTGATCTAGAATCAGGAACTATTCACAGTCATCATCACGGCCAAAGGTCCGCGGCTGCGTCCATTCATGAACACCACCACCATCATATCCAAACACCATTATCAAGACTTTTATCCATTGGTTTACAAACCATCTTGGCTATCACATTGCATAAGTTCCCAGAGGGGTTCATCATGTACTCTACATCACAGGCCGACCCTAATTTAGGTTTGTCCATCTTTTTATCGATGTTCATTCATAACTTTGTCGAGGGTTTCACCATGACGCTACCAATGTACGTTGCGTTGGACTCAAGAATAAAGGCTTTACTGATAAGTGGAATCTTAGGTGCCACTGCACAACCTATCGGTGCATTAGTCGGTTGGTACTTCTTTAGGGGTAACTTTGACATTACCAAGGATTCTAATCTGATTTTGATCGGTGCCTTGATTAGTGTCACTTCTGGTTTCTTGACATTTATTTCTTTTCAAATGGTTGCAAGTGCCATTGGATTTGGTGGTAAACAAGAAAAGGTCATCAAGTGGATGTTTTTGGGTGTTTTCCTAATTGCATTAAGTGAGATTTCTGTTGGTAAGAATTGATCACTCGACAAGTCACATTATATCTATCTAGTACTCCCCACCCCTCCTCTTTTTTCCTGCTAATTCTTCCTCTGTTATGCCCCCCCCTACCATTTTAAATTGCTTCTACTCTATCTGCACCAATTTTTTTTTGACTTGTAGTTAAGTTATCTTTACGTTTTTTTTGCATTGCTAAGCATATATCTTTTTTTCCTTTTTCCCTTCCTTTCTTTCATTTGTCTTGGTTTGTTTAATAATCTTTTGCTTTTGCTATAATAACAGTAAATCCACTCGGTAGTAGTAGGTATATATATTATTTTAAAGAAAATGGCAGATTTTTCGACCCTCACCTTTTTTTTTAATCCCGTGCAGTCCAAACCATCAAAATTCTGGAATAATAACAAAAAAATAACAACATCCATCATCTGTGATGTTGTTATCTTCTGAATACATACCTCCAATTTTAAATTGGCAACAAAATCATAAATTACACTATACTATTATAAACTGCATTGTCTAGGTATCACTTGACATTTATAAACGAAGAGAAAAAAAAGAACGGAAAGCAAAAACGTTGATCGAGATAGATTCCGATTTTACATTTTCGAAACAACAACACAACACATATATTCACATATATACATACACATAAGAAAACAATCATAATCATAATCATAAATAAACATACACATATATCATCATGGGCCAGAAGACAAGTAAATTGAACAAAGAGGATTTGTCGAAATTGAAGAATGAAACGAAATTCACAGCTAGAGAACTACAGCAATGGTACAAGGGGTTCAGGAGGGATGTACCAAATGGTCAGTTGACGAGAGACGAGTTTTTAAAGATCCACAAGCAATTCTATCCATTTGGAGACCCATCCGATTTCTCCAACTTTGCATTCCAGGCATTTGATCTAACTGGATCCGGATACATTGACTTTAAGAGTTTTATAATAAGTCTGAGTATTGCAGCTAGGGGTTCTCTGGTTGATAAACTGAGATGGTCTTTTAGATTGTACGACACTGACGAGAATGGAGAAGTTACTTATGATGAATTGTTGAGAGTGTTGAAAAGTATATACAAGATGATAGGATACTCTGTGGCTAACTTTTCCAGCGATGAAATGACCCCTGAGATGAGAGCAGATAAGCTGTGGTTGGCGTTTGGTAAGGATATAACTGAAAAGGACTCTCAGTATATCACATTGGAGGAATTTTCAGATTACAAGAAACTAGACGATGCCACAATCAATGCGTTGAATGTTTATAATGATCTCATATGAGTTCTCTAATCAATGTACCGCATCTTTTTATATCTTTTCTCTCCGTTTTTATGTTGGTTTTGGTCTGATTTGGTTTCTTCAACAGATATCCTTAATATATTTATATACATATATGTTGTTATTACTAGGTTTTGTCTCCATCACGTTCCTTTTCAAATTAATCCCATTTTTTGGCATTTTACACCTGTTTACAGTACTTGTAGTAGTGTAGAGTAATATCAGAGGCATCGTTAAAAGAATATAAAGTATAAATGAAAAATGGAAAAATAAAACAAGTTTGTATTACATCTTTTTTCTTTTAAATTCTTTCGGCTGTCCAAACTGCAACTTTACATGTCAACTTGATAGTTTCAGTTAACAACCAATATGGTCTGGCTTCATGTGAATCATGTTGAACGGCAGTATCCAAATGTTCCAATTCTTCATCTCTGAAAACACTGATAGTCTTCTGTAGATTGGCAATCTCTTCGGAATCAGAGCACTTCTCACTATCAATTTCCTCAACATCATTGTAGTTATTGCTCAAGGCTCTCAATTGCTGGTTGTAATGGTTACCAATGACGGTTTCCACAGCTTCCGTACAGGCCATGGCACCTTCCTTACCCAACATACCAGTGGCTAATCCCATACCATAGGCACCAACCTTCCAAAGCGGGGTTATCAATGAAGGTCTGACACGACACTTGCTTTGTAGATTATTGAATGTGTTGTGATGGTGGATTTCTTGTTCCCACATGTGTTTTAACACAGGCTTCAAATCTGGAATATGTGATAGGGCCATGTATTGACCAGCATAGATTAAATTAGCACCCAATTCACCAGCCTGGTCAACACGAATGACTCTCTGTAAGTATGCTTGTTGTGCTGGAGTCAAAGCCTTATGGGTTGGCTGCTTGACAGCGGCTTCTACTGCAGTGGATTGAAGTCTCTTAAGTATTAAAGACATGATGACAATGGGGGTGTGCGTGTGTGTAATATAAATCTAATGTACTTTTGACACGCTTCAATTGATTATATATGCAATTGAAATACTAGAACTCAATTAATTGAAACAAACTAACAACAAGATAGAAGGAAAGAAAGACGAAATTCAAAAAAAAAAAGAAAAGGTGTCTATTTACTATTTAGGTATTCAAAGATGCATGGATATAGCGGTGATTTGAGCTCAAGATTATGGTATTTAACGTATAACTTGTAGATTATTTAAGTGTGTACAATTACGGGAAAAGCTTAAAAAAATGGTTCGATTTAAGTATTGGTCACGTGCCGGTGGTCAAGTCGATAGACCCGACGTTTTATCGTCGACCGACAATTGTCTGAATTGAGTAAACTTCTCCACAAATTTGTATTTTCCATTATCATATGCAATTTTATTTTTTTGTGTTCTATCCTTTTTCTTTCTTGTTGATTCTTTTCAATTACAGATTGGTGCTTTTTGTTTTTCATAACAGTTTGGAAAAAAGCTATATATTTATTCATATATACAATTACAAAAAAAAAACAGAAAGAAAGAAAGAAAGAATGGTTAAAGTCACAGTGTTAGGTGCTGCAGGTGGTATTGGCCAACCCTTATCGTTATTGTTAAGATTAAATCCAAAGATCACAGAGTTGACCCTTTACGATATTGTCAATGCAGTTGGTATCTCCACGGATCTATCACACATTCCAAACTCTACTCAGAAGATTCAAGGGTTTGTTCCAAAGGATAGAGGTGATACTACTCAGCTAGATAATGCCTTGACTGGTACAGACATTGTCATCATCCCTGCTGGTATTCCAAGAAAGCCAGGCATGACTAGAGACGACTTGTTCAAAATCAATGCATCTATTGTTAAATCATTGGTTCAGCAAGCTGGTATTTCATGTCCTAATGCATTCATCTGTATCATTTCCAATCCAGTCAACTCCACTGTTCCGATTGCAGTTGAAACATTGAAGGGCTTGGGTGTTTATAATCCTAAGAAGGTGTTTGGCATCACTACATTAGATAACTTGAGACTAGAGCAATTCCTAAGTGATGGCTTGGACAACAAGATTCACTCAAAAGATTTGGTGAATGATGTGAAAACCATTGGTGGTCACTCTGGAGAAACTATCGTGCCGATTTTAAGCGCATATGTGGAAAATTTAACCAAGGAGCAGTATAAGCAGTTAATCCATAGGGTTCAATTCGGTGGTGACGAAGTTGTGAAGGCTAAAAATGGTGCCGGCTCAGCCACACTATCAATGGCCACTGCTGCGTACAGATTTACTAGTAACTTGTTGGTTGCAATCACCGACAACAAGATTGTTGATGAAGTTGCATTTGTCCAATTATCGAAATCCTTACCTGGTGTTGACCGTTTACCTGTTAAGGTCACTAACAACGTGGATTACTTCAGTTTACCGCTAAAGTTAACTAAAGAGGGAGTCTCTGCTGTTAGTTACCCAGAGAATACAACAACATTTGAAAATAAGTTGATAAGTACCGCTGTGGATAAGCTAAAGGGGGACATTGCTAAGGGTGTTAAATTTGTCACCGGTGCAAAGCTTTAAGAAGAATATTCCTTACCTGAATTTTAGGGTTTACTATCTATCTTTTCAATTGACCTCTTTCCACTTTTAAATATGTTATTTTCAAACCTCTTTTCTTTGATTTAATGTTAGTTTATTAATTATTTTTCTACCAAATAGCAGCTAGGCTAGCTCAATTGATAAAAATTACTATACTATTATAAGTAGTTTAGTTTGTAGAAAAGCAGTATATGCAAATTAAGGCACGGATTATCCTATCAGCCTTAGTAAGAGACATAAGCTTTACCAGCCCCTTACAGAAGGCTGATTATATTTTCGTAAAAACTAGGAGGTATTAAGACACCGAGAAATCGAAAGAAAGAGAAAGAGAGAAAGAAACAGAAACAGAAAACGAAAGGAGATCTTTCTTCAAGCCGCAATTTAACTATTTGAGTCAAGAAATTAAAGTACAACTAACCTACATAGAACCCATTTAGAAACAAACCATTTAACGTTTTTATTTTGCCATTGTCAAACTTAACCATATTAACAAATTATAATATTTAAATATTACAACAGCTAAGATGATAACGATAAATTTTTGTCTTTTCATTTGAAACACAATGTCTATTAATCTTTTCAATGGAATATTAAAATTAAGTGTGCATTAGGTTTTAAAACAATATTATATTTTTATTGCAAAGTTTCTTTTTTTTTTTTTGATTTATTCTCCCACACACCCTACCCTACCCTACCCTCCCTCTGTCCCCATATTTCTCTCGTCAAATGTACACGTAGATGATGCTACAGGTATTTTTGGTTATTATGGGAGACACATAGAACAATTTCATATTATTTTATTTTTCCATTTGTTTCAACCAACAACAACAACAACAACAACTAGTGAACAAAAGTGCTGGGTGGGGATGATCCAGTAATTTGTTTCATATAAGACAGCCTTAATAAAGAAGATTGTAAACGATGCATTCCCCTATTTAACATCAGTTGAAGGCAAGTTAAGCTAGGCTTTTTAACTTTAATCGACGCTACAATTATATTAATTGGCTTTGCTTGCGATAACACATATACAAAATACACAAAAACAAAATACAAATTAAAATTTTTGGTGTTTTTTTTATTCATTTAAAACAGCAACTTGCTTGCAATAATGGATCCCAAAAATTCACAAATGAATAATGTTTCTTTCAATCAACCTTAGGTTGGCCCATCGGTAGAATCTTTTTTTTTTCTTTTGAATTTTTTTCTCTCCTGTCCTCTTCCTTCTTCCCCCTCCTTCCCTGCTGTTCATCCCTTTTTTTGTCCTGGTGTTGTACCTGAATGAACAAGAAATTCTTGATAATTATTAAATGAATGGTGATGATCTTTCCGTAAAAAATAAAAATAAATAATTTTTTCTTTTTTTCTTTTTTTGGAGGAACCAATAAAACCATAAAATATTTTTTATGCATATGCATCATCGAAATTCAGGCCGATGGACAAATAAGGTTAATTGTAAGATGCAAGAGAAAGCTTCAGGAATTCATATTGCATGTGATTATTACATCAATAACCCGCGAAATTGGCGAGAGATTGTATTCTTCTTAACTGCAATTTATTCTTTCACAATGGAAATATAAAGAATAGAACATACGAAAGGGAAAGAAAAAAAAAGAGGGATTAAGTAACAAACAAAAAAACAAAAAAAAAAAAATGTAGAAGATAAAAGTAGAAAAGAGAGAGAAGAGAGAGAGTGTGTGTGTGTGTGAAGGAAAGGAAAGAAAGAAAGAAAGAAAAAAAAGAAGAAAAAAAGCAGAGAATTTCCTCTGAAATAAAGGAGAACAGAGAAAGAGATGAGGCCCTCTAGTGCTAGCTCATATTATTTGATTTTGATCGTGATTTCCTCTTTAATTCAGGATCAGTCGTGGTCCTTTAGTAACGTCCCCCCCCTTCTCTACTTCTTCTTCCTAAACTGAAAACTCCATAAGGTGTTAATTTATGTATATATTGCTTTTTGCCCTCCCTTCATCAGGCGCGATGGTGCATGTACCTGCCTCTTATTGTAATTTCTTACCACTAAAGCCCGCCTGATCAAAGTGCAAAGCCTAGTGATATAAAATCCGTACTACTTGGGCGGTATAGCGAGAGCAGTTGAGCAGAGGCAAGTCCGTCCCAACCCACTGCGAATCGAAAAAAATAATTATGTGATCTCTTTTTTTGCATGGCATGGCATGGCATGGCATGGCAAGGCAATTAGATAGGGGGGAGACTGATTGACACAGGGGAGCAAGCTGTGTGATGTGCTGTCTGCTTTGCGGTGTGCAGTACTGTAAGTACTCGCGCGTGCAACCGCGTGTGCGTATGTGTGGGTGTATGTGTCTGTTAGGAGGATCAGAGAAAATCATCCCATGCGAGGCTTTCTTGTGCATGTTCTATAAAGATTAATACCTACATGCCTGCCTGAAAAAGAAAGTTATTAAAGTTTCTAAAGCAATACATATAATATTATTAAGGAAAGGCAGGTGAGAGTTTTCCCCATTAGAGTGTAAGAGAGTGGTTGTTTGGCTTTTTTCCCTTGCAAATTATGCTTGCATTTTTTCTTGTTTAGTTTTATTCTACTTATTATTTTTGTTCTTGGTTGTATAATGTGTGTAGTAACTGTAATCCAATGCACAATAGGAACATGGAACATAGAAATTATTACTTATCCTTCGTAGAAATGGGAAGACGAAAAAGGAAAAAAAACTATAGCATATTTAAGGAAAATCTAAAATTGACTGCTCCGTCAGTCCACATCCATCGCAAGAGATTAAGGTTTAGTTAGAAATGTTCACTCACCAGATTGTTAGGATCTAAGCTTGCTTTTTTTTTCCCTTTCTTTCTCTCTCTCTCTGTTTGTGTGTGTTGAGACAGCCGTATCATAGATACTAACTATGTACTGCAATGTTTATATTAGGAGTTGAAGTTCAAGTTAAGAAGCATATATATATATATATGTCTTGGTTCGTTTCACCTTGTGATGATTATCTCTCTTTCTATATATATACACATAAGGGGATAAGAGGTGAGTATTTTTCTATACGTCCTATGACCCCCCCTACCGACCTATCTAGACAAAGATACCGCGGCAGGCATGGTGCTCAACGCTAGATACTTTCCCTCTCGTTTTCGTTTTTTCTCTCTCGTTCTTTTTCTATCTTCTGTCTGTCACACGTATAAACTGTATCACGTACAATTTGTAATCTTCAAATATATATATAGATAGATAGATAGATAGTGTATATTTAGTAATACCTTCTTCTTACATATTCTTTACCATTTTACCCTCTTGCATGCAAGTGTTGTGCAAATGCTCACATCTTTCAAATCTTTTAAAAATTCCTTCTGTTAAGAAACCCAGACTATATATAGGTAAGCGATTAGGCTTGCCTCCCCACCGCCGCTAGATATGACCTGCATGGACTTATATGCCATTGTGCATTCACAGCATGCACCCATTTTAAGTGTGCATTCTAAGTTCAGGAGGCAATCAGGTAAGAATATTTTTTAGTCATTGTTTGAAATTTGTAAAAAAGCTTCGATCGATCTGCTAAACTCGCTGTCCTTAATAAAAATATTATTTAAGGAATATTATTTATTATAATTTATTCCCTTTCATCCAAATATTATTTCTTTTCTTTATTTTAGCTTTTTAAAAAATATTATTTTATTTTTTAAGAGGAAGAAGAAAAAAGAAAGAAAAACAAAAAAAAAAGAAAAGAAAAGAAATAGAACCCAAAAACACACATCACATCAACTGTAAAATCTCCCAAAGCTTCCCAGCTTATATGTATCATATTAATATAAGTTGTACAACTACTAATTATATATACCTGCAATTTCCCAAGTTTTTTTTTTCTTCTCCCCTTCCCCTTCTCCTACTCTCTCTATGAACCTATACCATTATATATATTTCCTTTTGAATTCTTCTTGATTTGCCTCTCATCCATTTTATATAACCAACTAACTAACCGTTTTGTAACAAAATATTTAATAGAAACCAAAACTTAAAATTACCAAGAAAGTCCTTAAACAAAAAATATATAGGAAATTTTCCCCTAAACTTTTATCTAAATACATATACAGATACAGACATACATACATATACATACACACAGACAACACTATTCCATATAAACAACTATAGATCAAATCAAGGATATGGTGGCTGCAACTAGAAGAAACTCAAAGTTGGCTAACTACTCTCCTAAACAACAGATCACAAAGAGAAGAACGGCTTCCCGGTCCGCTTCTCCTCCTCTACCTCCTTTACTTGATTCTTCAAACTTTCTCTCCCTTTGGTTATCATGTGGACGATTTGCCTTGACTTTAAATTCATCATCCTTGATTGCTGTTAATGCATTTGAAAATGCTTTGAAACATGATCCATTTAATTTAGAGTCCCTAAACAGTTTGGCCGATGCTGTAATCAGTGCTCCACAAGATACAAATAAGAAGAACCTGTTGACCCGTTTAACTGATATTCTTAACAATGCTATAAATCAATCACAGAGAGTGAAAATGGAAACTAGACTCTGGGCCAAACTCGCAGAGACATTTATTTTATTGGATGACATTCCAAAAGCACACACTGTTATCACTGCCGTTTTTGAAATAACTAAGGATGATTCATATTGCTGGCTTATATTGGGTAAGTCTTCTGCCAGATTAGGCTATATAAATGAAGCTGTTGATGCATTTAGAAACTGCTTATCACTACTTCCTCCCCAAATTGCAACCGAAGAGAAGTTTGATGTTGCAAGAATGGCCCGTCTGGAGCTGTCCTCGATTGCTCTCAATGAGGGAAACTTGGAAATGGCCCAAAGTGAATTACTGGAGACACTGAACTTACCCCTAACTACTAAAGAGACCGAATTAAAAGGGTACATTAACATTTGGTGTTATCTTATAATGGCCTTTGAGAGACTCGGTGACGTCAACAGGGCTCTTAAAGTGTGTGATAACATTAACTCTCATATTCCAAATAACTTCAGATTGATGCTTCTGCGCTCTGGTTTCTATTCTATTGAGAATGCATCAGTCTTCAATGCCAATCTTGCAATCAGCATCTTACTGCGTTTGGTGGGAAAGGCTTCTTTTGCGGAACAAGATGCCACTGATCACTTTATTGTGTACTTTTTGCTAACACAAAACTACTTGGCTGTTGGTGACCTTGTTTCCAGTTTTCAATACTTGGAGTTGTCCTTCTCGAAGGCTTCATCTGAAATATTCAAATCTACTATTGGTATGATTCTAATGAGATTGGAGAATGCAGTTGACCAGTGTTCATTGCCAGAAAAAATGGATCTATTGAATAGTATTCGTTTGTTATCTAAGGAGATAACAAATAAGCAATTACATCAGAATGAGCAAGGACCAAGCAACAGTATCACCACCTTAACATTTAGAGATATATTGAACATGGCTGCTGGTCAATATGTTGAAACAAGCAATAGCAGCAACAGCAACAATAACAACAACAACAACAACAACACATCTAATAATATCAAGAAGACACCACCTGTGCCTCAACATCAATTGGCTAATAGACAAGTTGCTGCTACTGGTGTCAACCAAACTGAATCTCCATCGCAGCAGATGTCTGATGGATCATACGTTGAAAGACCTTATTTAGCTACACCGATGCCAGTGGTTGATAAGTATCCACAAAACCATTACCAATTGTACCCTCAACCTCCTCATCCTGTTCAAGGTGGTCAGATTCCTGTTATGACTCCTCAGATGCAACCTACTCCACCTCCATCTATTTCACAACAGCATCGTCAAGCTATTTTGGCACAACCTCAGTCTCAACCCGGTCATCAACCGCAATTACCTGTTATGCATCAATTACCTCCACAGTACATGTCTATGCCACAAGACCGTCGTATGAATATGCCACCTCAACCACCTCAGGGGTATGTTGGTAGCCCACCACCACCACCTCAAAACCAATACCCAATGCAATATTATCCACAAGGTGTCCATCAAATGCCACCTCCTCCTCCAACTGCTTTAACTGTTCCAAATAATCCTTATGGTTATTATTAACCAATTTTTTATACTGCATTTTTATTCACTGCACAACTCCACTCATTTATTCTACTATTTTCTGTTTTCACTACAATCATTTGAGTTGTTGTTTATTTTATTACTTTTCTTCCCTCTAGTGTTATCGTTACTCTTACTATCACTGGTTTTGCACGTCTTCTTACTTTGAAGTACAAACTTTGCTATATTGAAACTCAATTGTCTCCCCTCCCCCCATCCCCGATCATTTTCATTGTATATGGTTTTATTCTTTGACTTTGATTATTATTATTTTTTTTGTTAACTTTTATAAGTCGGTAATTCTAATAAAAATATTTGGTTCCTTTATTAATTAAACAGTATATAAGTAGATTTATACTTCATAATACGGAGAGTGAATAAGATCAATTGTTTGTTCCAAGACAGGACTCAATTGTTCCTCGTTATTTCGCAGTTTCAGGCAGAACAATATCCCATTATATTTTTTTGTATTGTATTGTTAAATAACTGCCCTAGTTTAGTAGCAACCAGGGCACGAAATCCGGATGCTGCTACATTACAAAGTATATAAATATATATTTGTTTATTCATTCATCCATCAGGTAAAAATTGTACGGAGAGAATATATGATAGAATAGGCAGTGATTCCTACAGCTAATATGTATGAAAACTTCAAGTCGATGCAAAACACTGGGAATCATGATGGAATGGATAAATAATTCTCAGCATTACTGGCATGGAAATAAATGGAAATAAGAAAAGAATGGCTAAGTGGCATTTTCGTAACTCGATAGCCCATTCGGGCCGGCTGCAGCGGTAGGCAGCAGCGGCAACAGCAACTGCAAAGAGCAAATGGTATTTTATTTTTTAAGTTTCTCTTTTTAGTGTCAACCAACAAGCCAAAACCAAAAGCCCAAAGGCAAGGAATAGTTTGGGCTTACTTTACTTTATTTGCAAAAAATCTGAATTAACATATACATAAGGTTGCGTTCTGAGCGTGCATGCTCGTCATATTTAAGGTTTGTATAGAGTTCGTTAGGTACACAATGTTACTAAAGACAAAGTTTAAAAAATATAACAACCCAAATCTTAAAATCAGAAAAAGGCTCAGCCAAAAAAAAAAAGAAAAGAGGCTTGTTCCTTTGCTAACTGGAGAAAAACCATAATTAAGAGGGAGTGTGTATCTGTGTGAATGTAATGTGGTGGTTGGTGTAAGGTGATATAACCTAACTCGTGACAGTGACCCCATAGATAAAGTAGACAATAGATTCATTAAAACCAGAATTGCTACTGATGCAGATGGAGGGAGGAGGGAACGCACATGTAATGTAAAACACTGCTGTTATTACGGTCAAACTCATTCCTGTTATATTCCCACTTACGGATTTCTTGAACCCATGAAAAGAGTATACCGGGTTTTTTTTGGTTGTGTTTTAGTTTAGTTCGGTTTACGATACTGACCATTCTCTCTCTCTCTGCCTCTCCCTCTTATAGAGATAGAAAAGAGTTTATTCATTTTAATATAATATAATAATATAATTAAAAAATTAATTAATTAATAGCAGTTCTTCTCCTATAAAATCTTAATTATAACATTTATTATCATGAACAATACTTATTTTTGAATAGTAATCGGTAGCTATAGTAAGTGGATGAAACTTACTCCATCTTTTATATTATATTATTTATATACTATTCAAAGGATAAACATCAGTGAATATCACTATTAAAATATTATACTTTATTATTAAAGAATTATTATTTAATAATTTTTGTTTCTTTCCCTTGCTTTGTAATAATAATTCCGATTTTCATGCATCTGGTTTCATAATCTAATTAAGCTTTTTCTTTGATTATTATTACGATGCACAAGTTTGCATTTCATATCACTTAACATATGCAGAACGTACAGAAAAAGAAACGATATAGGCAATATATAAACCATCGGGGTATGAACAGCTTATTGTCCTTATTAGATGGATTCTTAAAATTTCATTAACAATAGTTAATAGAAAGGGTGTATATTCTCCTCTCGATATGAGCTTATACTTGTTTATGTGGTTGAATGTGTGATGTATCATGTGTATGTACGTGTGACTGGAGAATCTTTCAGGCCGAAAAGGAATTAAATAAATTTTAAAAGCCTAAGGGCCAAAGATCTATTATTTAAAGAATTATTTTTTTGTACAACAGCTAACTAATTAGCGTGAAAAATCCAAAATGAAAAAAAAAAAAGCAGAAAAAAGAGATATAAACCACGGAGACAAAAATCAGTGATGAAAGTAATCCGGTGGCTAAAAAAAGTCGAAGAACAGGGTGCACTGACATTAACTTCTATTAATTCTTACCCACATCTTGCCTCTAAAAAAGTCGCTTCTTTTCAATCATCTATTCATTTATTCATCAATAGGATTGTTTAATATTAATCGCCGTTATTATACTCACATGAAATGAATTACCTACCGAGTTTGTAAAAACAAGATTAACAAACAATTAAACATCCGTGGACGAAGATTAAAGACAAAAAAAAAGACATTTAGTAAAAGTATCACTTGAATCTACAAGGACATTTTTTCGAATGTCTTTAGGTTGAAACAAATAGCAGTTTTTACATAGAATGTTTTGTTTTTTGATCATTTCCTGTACACCTACTAGATATTTCCCCAAAACAGTAGGTTCCATATTCTTTATCTAATGTAATGGCTCAGATTCTCTATGTATACATCCTTCTCCGATTCCAAGGAACAAAAAAAAACGGTGTAAAGTGCACCATCAACACAGAGAATTCCTTCTTTTATTCTGCACACGTGACTGCACCAATAATGTACCATACACACCACCAAATAGGATGTGTAGTTTCATCTTTAAAGATTAGCCGAGGTCTTCTAATATACAATTATATCTTATAGAATACAGCAGATATTGGTTTGTGGATGAATACTCAATACGTTTTCTATCAGTTAAACGAATGAATAAATAGTACAAATTATTGGCAATAGTTTTATTATACAGTCAAAGCGCATTAATGTTTATGGAAAAACCTCTCGATCAATGCTTTCAAGAAGACTTTAAAGGTACATCTATACATATATAGATAAATATAAAATAAAGGATACAGGGTAATTTGTTGATACCGTCCTACCTCATCCTTAAAATTTACCTTGCAATAAGTTCTTGACCATGTCCTTACCAGTAAAGTAAATAGTTCTTGATAAGGTGACAAAATCTAAGGTGGAAGACAGAGTGTCCAAGAAACCAAAAGGCAACATAGCTGGGATCCAACCTTGAGCTAACTCTAAAGCATAGGAACCAGCTGGCATGGTGTATTGTCTAAACTTTCCGTATGGCATCCAGTTCTGTTGACCGGGGTAATATGTATCCTTAACAACTTGGTTAGGATAAGCTGCACTTTGCTCACCGGTTAAAATAGTAAAGTAGTCATCGGCAAAGTGAATACCAGTGTGACCTTCAGTACCGATGGCGGTACCAAAGAAAATAACGTATTCGGAAATTGATGCGTGCAAGATGAACATGTTACCCATAGCACCACCGGCATTGTTGAACACCCAATCATCAAAATTCAATTCATTGACATACTTGGAACCATATTCCTCGGCTAAACCTTGCTGTAAATCATAAAGCAAAGCAGTGGTGTTATCTGGGTGTCTTGCAATGGATTCTTGAGAAATTCTTTGAAGCACATCCTTATCAAAGATGTAGTTCTTAGGTAACCAAGTATAGAAAAGTGCATTCAATGCAAAGTAAATGGCAAGTGGTACCAAAGCAATTGTTAATAATCTCATCCTCAAAAAATGTCAATCAATTATTATTTTATTAACTAGTCTTATCCAAGTCAGTAGTATGAATGAGAGATATGTTGAAAGAAAAGCTCTTTTCAACGAAACATAAACATGATGGATGGTCTTTTATACGAGCTCGAGGGAATACGCGAAACGAGAAACGAGAAACAGTCGATCGACGCATTTAAAGTCGGTATTTATTAGGGCCTGATCAATACTTGAAGGAATAAACTTGTATGCCTTTTAGAACATCTTCACCTGTATTAGTTTACACACAAACCCCCCAATCCATAATATAATTGTGCTTGATACCTTTGATCATTATGACTGAGGTTGAGAAACTATTACAATTACCAGAGATTAATGAAGCATTATCACAGATAACTGCCTATTGCCAGAATTTAAGTTCCTTTGAAATATTGGGAATAATAGAAGACCTGTGGGATACATCAAATAAGAAAGCAACCCCGGCTGCCATTTACTCGTTTGTTGAAACGTACGCCTCCAAGTGTTCTAATATAGATGATCTTGAATTACTGCTGGTATCATTAAAGGAGTTTGGTGAGGTTACTAATATATATCAACTTTTATGTTTTGTTAAGATTGCTAAGATGGCCTTACAAAATGGTGATTCGGAAGCTGCTGCAGCACATTTATCCAAGGTTAATCCTTTAAAGCTTGAAAATTTACCTCTTACTGCAACCCAGTATTATGTTTTACATTCACAATTGGTCAAAGATGCTGCTCACAAGGAACGGGCGTTAACAAAGGGGTTGGAAACGATCACTGTTAATTTTCCCAACCCAACTAATTTGTGTTTTGATATTTTGTATCTGATATTTGATACCAAGTATTACTTTGCTTCGTATTTAATTGAAAATAAAAAGTATTCTTCTGCATTAGCGATCACTTTTGAGAACTTTGAGACTGGTATGAAGATAACAACAAATGAAAGTTTGAAATTACTGAGTTCCCCCATTTTTAAACAAAATTTTGACAGTTTTATTTCATTGTTAATCATAACTCCATACTCTGTTACTAAATTGCAATATTTATCCAAGTTTGCAAACTATTTAAGAAACAAAAACCCATGGGTGGCTGAAAACTTGAGTACGACGATAACATCATTGCTCAAGAGTTTCATCAACTATTCTATTGTCAGATTTGACGATGCACAACTATTCCAAGAGTTGCAAAACAAGTTCGGTAATGACATAAACCAAATTAATCAAGAATTGATAGAATTTGATATGATTTGTATCTCACGAATTTTCATTACCCTTCAATTAGCTGAAATAAAAAATATTATAGGTTTACCAAACAGCTATTCAAAAGATTCAATATTAGACATAATATCTAATTTGATCCTGGATAAGAAAATCAATGCTGAATTTGATGATGTTAATGGCTTTATCCATTTTAAAAATGAAGATGATGTCAATGAAACTTGGAATACTCATCTCATTGATGTGCTGGATCACGTTGGGTCTGTTTCGGAAAAGATCCAATCATATTAAACTATATCTAATCTAGCTCTTTACTTCAAACTGAATACCTAAATTTACTACTGAAATTATCAATTACACTTTCTTTTTCTTATCGTGGAAACATGAATTAAAGTAGCAATAAATACAAAACGTTGTAACAAAAAAAAATAACACGGAAGATACAAATATAAAATTTAAAAATTAAGAAAAGAAGTGTTTTGAAAATATCAATAAAAAAAAATAAAAGGGAACTATATTTTAACTCTACCAGATAACATATCAGCAATATCTCTGATATCTTGCCAGAAAATGTTTTTTCTAACTCTCTTTCCTTCTTCTGTTTCGTAATCATATAGGTTTCTAACACCATGGAAGTTCAAGTGTGATTGGTCGACACCAACAACACAAGCAGTATCGGCAACTTCTGGAGTATTCACAAATTCACCGTATTCATTAATACTATTGGAAACCAACTCATTCTTCTCTTCAATGAAACTAACAGCCTTGATGGCGAATCTTGCAGCTCTAGTTCTGTCAATAGGGGATGGGATACCACCTTGTTGAACATGACCTGGAATGGCGGTCTTAGCATCAAAGTAACCCTCAGACTCAGAGTTTATAATGTCAGCAATAATCTTCGAAGTCAAAACCTTGGAGGCTCTTTCGGACTTCAATATTAATCTACCAGACTTGTTCTTACCCTTATCGTTCACAAAGGAAACCTTCAAGGTTTCAACATCGCTTTCTAATTGTTCTAATGGTAAACCCTCTTCCGGAACATAAGATGCAGTAGCACCAGAGCACAGTTGCGCATATGAGGCAATGTAACCGGAGTTACCACCTTGACATTCAACGATGAAACATCTCTTTCTGGTAGCAGCGGCGGATTGCTTGATAGCATCACAATAGTCAATTAAGGCATTCATACAGGTATCGGAACCTAATGAGTACTCAGTACCTGGAACATTGTTGGAGATGGTAGCTGGGATCAAAACCATTGGGATTCTGAAGGAAGGATAGCTGGCTCTGGCCTTTTCTAATTGATTCAAAGAAACAAATGCCTCAAATCCACCAACTAGGATCAAACCATCAAATTTGAACTTGTCAAAGTAATAAGCGACTAATCCCAGATCTGCCTCCTCTGGAGTAGCTCTGTTGGTACCGATTTCAGAACCACCTAAGTTAGCCCAACCCTCAATGTCTAACCATTTCACTGATCTAACAGATTCGTGTCTGGCTAAACCGGTGAAACCATTGTTGATCGTGTATGGGGTATGACCTCTGGATAAACAGAAAGTAGCGAATGAGTAAACGGCAGAGTTCATACCACCAGCTGGAGCACCAATGTTAATAATGGCGATTCTCTTTCTCTTTTCAGGTGGTAAAGTTGGTTCACGGAAATCGGCACTGTTCATAGCGATAAAGTTTTGCAAGTGTTCATTGAATTCAGAATCTCTCAAGGCAATAGCCTTCTTAAAGTCCTTTGCATCAATTGCTGCTGCAACTTGTTTGGTTAACTTCACAGCTTCAACCAATGGCTTTCTGACGATTTTATTTTCAACAATGGAGATCATTGGAGATGGTGTATCTGGGGTACCATCTAAAACAGCATCCACAGCAGCGACACCTTGTAAAGTAGCTAGCATTCTATCGAATGCAACAGCGGTACCACCTCTTTGGACATGACCCAATGTGGTAATTCTGGTATCCAAACCTAATCTGTCGACTAAAACCTTCAAGACATCCTTACAAGTGATTGGAGTCAAGTCTGAAGCAATGGCACCTTCAGCAACAATGACAATGGTCTTTCTCTTACCTCTGGCTCTGTGCTTAGAGACAATGTTACACATATGGTCGGACCATTCCTTCTTGGAGGATGGCATTTCTGGAATGAAAATGTAATCAGCACTTGTGGCAATACCAGCCATTAAAGCTAACCAACCACAGTGTCTACCCATAACTTCAACCACAAAGGCTCTTTGATGAGAGTTAGCAGTGGCATCAATGTAATCGACAGCCTGGCAAATTCTAGCCAATGATGAGTAAGCGCCAATAGTGGCATCGGTAGATGACATATCGTTATCAATGGAACCAACTGTACCACAAATGTTCAAGTGCTTGTGTCCTTCGTATTGTTCTTTTGTAATCTTACCTGTGTCTAGTAATTCTGAAATTAAAGATGGCCATTCAGATCTGAACAAATCGGCACCAGTCAAGGAACCATCACCACCACACACAATCAATGCATCAATACCGGCATCAATCATGTTCTTACAGGCAGCTAATCTACCCCATCTTTCTTTGAATTCCATACATCTGGCAGTACCAATGTTGGTACCACCTTCAGCTAGCCAACCTCTGACATCGTGCCAGGACATTTCACGGATGAACTCTGGGCCACCTTTAACCAAACCGGAGTAACCTTCTTGGATTGCAAATGGTCTACAGCCCTTATAGATAGCAGCTCTGATGATGGCTCTCACATTGGCATTCATACCTGGAGCATCACCACCGGATGTCATCACTGCAATGTTTCTTCTCTTATTTGGTTCCGTGTTAGAGCCGGAAACTGGAATGAGGTTTGTGAGGTCTTCGTATGAACCTGGGATCTTTGATGGAGATTTCTTAGGTTGAGTAGTGGCAAATCTAGTCTGTGAAGCAATACCAAATGAATTCTTCAAGGAAGAAAAACCCACCAAGGAACCAATTGGGTCAATGACGTACACTTCAAATGGATCCAGTTCCTCTGGTCTGATTTGGAAACTAGCCTTAGTGGCCTCAAGTCTTTCAATTAACGATTGAATGTTTGGAGTTTTAAAGATGACACCACTTTGTAATGTTCTCCAATCTCTCTTGTTCTTGTGTGTTAAAAGGTTTTCAGTGATTGCCTGTATTTCAGGTTCACTGGCTGCCTTGTCGGCATCCAAGACTAACTTGATAGTTGCTTCATCAGCAGTGTATGCATCGGAAGATGTCGATAACCAAACAGAGCCAGCTTCAGCAGGGTATTCTTCAAATAAAAGAGAATCCTTGTAGAAGGTCACTGTCTTGTCAAACAACTCTTTGGTTGGGGTAAAGAGTGTGACGAATGCTGTGCCGTTGAATAAGGGGTCAGTCTTTGTTGGCATAGTTTTAAAGTTGCTTATTTATATATTATAGATATATTTGATTTCGGACTTTTTTTTGATTTCTCGAGTAGTAAGTAATAGTGGGGAATGGGATCTTGAGAGTGAAAAAGAAAAGAATTGTGTCCTCTAATGTTAATTACTATAACATATAATTGTTGATATATAAAGTCAATTGACAATTGATGTGTATATATGAAAATGTACAAGAAAATCAGAATAATTTCTTCTCCATATTACATATATATATTATTTATATATACAAGCAAGTAGCAATCTATTATAAGTCAGGTGTTGCAGCTTAATTAAACAAAAAAAAAAAAGAAAAGAAAAAATGGCAGAAGCCGTTCCGAGTGTGTGAAGAAGCTAACTGAGAGCAATAAATTATTATTTTTCACAACGTCTTAGCAATCTTTTATTGTGTAGAGATGTTTCTCATATCTATAGGTTGGTGAGTTAATTAGTTAGCTAGAGGTATGTTTCTTTATATGCTAGTGCTACCGATACTTCTAGATAGTCTAAGATATGTATTATATATTACGTGTATATCTGAGTGTGTTTTTTTTATAATAATGGATGAAATGGAGAAACGGATGAAAGAAATAAAGAATAGAATGAAAGCAAAAATGAAATATTACAAATGAAAACTGGAGAACTTAAAAGAGAATTGATTCACTCTGGGAGTTGAGTGAGAAGGGTATGTGCATATTCCATGTTCAATTGGGTGATGTAGAAATACTCTGGGTTACCAGTGGTTGTCGCTGACAGTTCCACCTGAAGAGCTGTAGGGAAAATCAATGCACCTTGTTGAGTGACTGCAACTTGGGTCTCAACTTGTACAACAGATCCATTAGTAGTAACTTCTTGAGTGGTTAGTTCAGCAATACTACCATCAACGAGTCCTCCGAAATTAAAGATCTGATTGAATAACCGACCGGCTCCTTCAGAGTACGAAAGTGTGTTGGAAGTGGTGGCAGTTATCGTAGCCATGTAAATGCTCCCCAATCTATCATACACTCTTGGTCTTAAATCAGTCGGTAACCCAGCGACAAAGTTATATAGAGTTCCCAGAACTTGTGTGTACGCATCAGGGTGTAAAAACACATTCACATCAGAATACTTTGTAAGTATTTCCTTGTAAGCAGACACTATCTCTAATGTACTACTAGCATCGATGTACGACACATATGCATCAGATCTCTCTTGGAAATCCATGATCAGTGCATCAGCACCACAATACATGACATTAATTGAATCGGAAGTGACAGTGATAACTTCGTGTGTACCATTAGTGTATCTACCAGAACTGATAGAGTCAACCAGTGTCACAGTAGTATCCAACAATGTCGATTGATCTGTGTATTTGGTACCATTAACACTGGATGTCGCATTCACAACAATGACAGGGAATACATTGGTCACATTCATTGCACCAGTGGCAGTAGCAGTGGCAATGGATGCAGTCAATTGAGGAGTGGCAGTGGCAGTTGCCGTGATCATGTTGAAACTTCCACTACTAGTTGCAGTTGCAGTTTCAGCCATGGTGATGTAACTTTCATAAACACTCTTTGCACCATACAATAGTCTGTCACTCCATGGGAAAATAGAGTAAACATCTTCAATGTGCTCATAGATAAGAGAATACTGTGATTGATCCAGAACAGAACTTTTATTAAGCATTAACAAATCCTGCGCAAACTGGTCCACCTGTGACACCGCAGTCGATGCCTCTATATACAAACTCATTAAAGATGTGTATTCATTGACATTAGCTGCATAATCTGCAAGCACGGCATACCACTTAGCATTCTCATATAAAGCACTCTCATATGAATTAGTCAATGTGACCTGTGTATCGGTGTATGTTGTCATTGTATAGTTTGGATTCTTGGATGTTGAAACAGTGATGTATCTAGTCTTGTAAATTTCAAATAAATCCTTTGCATTGGCTTCAACTCTACCCTTCCATGGTAGGAGACTGATGAATGGCACCATTGATGAACAAGCCATGTCAAAGTTTGATGCATCTGTAGCTTCCAAATACTCACTTATCTGTGTGTAGAATGAAGATAGAGCACTGGTATCCGTGTAAGTTTCGTAGAAACTGTTGTATACGCTACCAAAGTTCATTACATCGAAATGAAGTGCATCGCATTCTGCATAAATATACACATCGGATAATACCCCAGATGATACGACATCAGTAACTTGCGTATCCCAACTCGAAGATGACACTGGCGTCATGAGTGGAGATTCCCATGTTGTAATTGTAGCATCTTCAGCGGTCAAATTCTTGTAAAGACTGGTAATTTCAGCACCTAGCACACTTTGCTTGGTTTGAGGAAGGTCATTGTAGATAGATATCAGCACATCTCCAATAGTTGTTTGAATCCAGCGGTCCCAGAACACAGCGGTGTCTTGTTCTTCCTCTAATGAAGTTAAACTCTCATACAGCCCATTGCTGGCAAAATAAGATTCATAGAAATCAGAGTTCTCATATATATCAGCATACACCGCTTGTGCATATGCATATCGTTGATCTTCTTCAGCTATTTGCGATGCTATCTCTGCCCTGGCCAATGTACAGAGGTTTACAATCAGAGAAAGTATTTGGAGATGGAGGAGGAGCATCGTGTGTTATAATTGAATCTGTGAATTTATCAAAAAAAGTAACAACTCTGAATGTTCGCTTAATATCAGTAGGAGGTGATGATTATGTGCAATGTATTCTGTCAACTAGAGTGAATTGAAGTTGATGGTACGTATGTATGTTGTTCCCGATGACTGGAAAATGCTCAAGTAAGTAAATAAGTAAGCATGGCGATTAAGATCTTATTTCCCAATAGAAGATACATTTCCAAATCAAGTATCTTCTTCTTATTTTCCATTAGTTTTTTCTTTCCATTCATAAAATTTACCATAAAGAGTTTATGGGTCCAAAAAAAGAAAAAGAAAAAAAGAAATAATTTCAAACGGCCATTCTGAAAAAGGTTAATTATTCAACAATTGATTTGGGTTATTTGTCCTTTAGTTTTCATTTTCAGTGAAATTAAATTACATTATATATTCTGGTGATATCCTTGGATTTATATCTCTTATATCATACTTGAATTTCATGCTTTCATATTTGTGTAATCCAGTTGTTTTTGTGTAGTAGATCCTGGTGAAAACTGATAATTCGGGATAAAAATAGGTTCAATAATAATGTGCTTGCGAATCTGCGGCGCTGAAAAAAAGCCCGCCTTATATTAACGACCCATCTGCGTCGATTGTCTCTGCTAAAAGAGAGTGGTGTGTAAATTATATGCTTTAGATATATGCATACTTCATAGGATTCACATAGATCTTATCCACTTAAATACAAGATTCGATAAATGGAATATATAGCATCTTATAATTGTAAGTACGATACAGTTTTGATAATATTATGTTTCTAAAGTAAAACTGCAGAGCCAAAATTTCATATTAGACTACTAACAGGTTGTTTCCCCTCCCTGGAGCAAATGGGGCAACCAAACTAAATGTTATACTACATTAAATGATTAGGAGAAGTAGTATCTAATCAACTCAATCGAATAAAAGAGAGAAGTATCTCTATCTTTCAAAACATGAAAACCAAATAAACAAATAAATAAATAAATATATTAACGAAACAAAAAAAAGGATAAAAATGGGGGGAGAACATGGTTCTAAATTCATAAAGGAATAAATAAATAAACGTATCGATACATATATATATATGTTCGTTTCTGTATATATAGACTGTATAGTGATCATAATGAAACCAGTCTGGTCCATTAATGATTTTTATGATATGATGTGGTTTGATATGATATATGATCTGTGAAGTAGTGTTGTTGTTAGTTGTACAGGCGGAATAGTAAAGTAAGCAAGAGAAATAACCTATTTGCTTGGGTCGTTTCTTTGGTAACCTAAGTAACCTTGACCTCTTGCGGTAGGTAACATGTCTAAGTATTTATCAGCCAAGTCTCTACATTCTTCAAAACCATTTGGACCATTAACTTTGAAACAATTCTCCAAGGCCTTTCTCACAACCTTCAACACTTCAATTCTGACAAACTGTTCTCTAAGAAGAGACTCTTGTGCCTTCTTTAAATCTTCATGGTTTCTGTAATCAATTTCATCAAATGAAACTTGTGGAGAGTGATGGAATTCAGATTCTTGTTTTAGAGGGATTAAAAAAAGATTGTTAGTATTTAATAGTCAATGAAAAAGACCAACATTTTAAAAGTTTGATAAGTTTCTTCAAATCGTTCATTAAATAACATACCAGCCATTGTTATAGGATATATATGGATTTGTGTGTATGTGAATGGTAGATGCCCTTTTATAGATAATTAAAAGTAATATAACCAACTATCCTTCATATTTATCTAGATATAATGTTACTTGTAATTGTGTTTCCCCTCATTTTTGCTCTCTCCAAAAAAAAAATAATAAAACTAAATATTTCTGGTGTACGGATGCCAGCTCTCTTTGAGTCACGTGAGCAGCCTCATCAGATCAGAATTTAAATTCTCTTCAGAGAAACAGAACAACACCAAAACAGGAAAAAAAAAATAGTACCATGAAACTATTGACTCCATATTCTATCTATAGAACTACTAAAAACGCTCGTTAATAATTTACTGTCACTGGTTCGATTCTACAAATAGTTCTGGTTCTTATTATTCCAACACTCTTCTCTATTTGACAAATTGATGTATCAATCATCTCTCTGATTAAACAACTCAACACAACAGAAGAAGAAGAGACTGTAACAAAAAAAAACTACATTTCACAGATACTATTTTTTTTCAGCCTTTTCCAGTCCCCCCATCATGTCAGATAGTATTCAGTCTGTAAGAAAACCATTACTCAAGTTCAATGCTCAGATAGTGGCTATAGCACACTCTGTGTGTTCATTGAGTGCGTTTTTAGCTGCCTTGGTTGTTGGATGCTCATTACACTACATGAAAATTGTTGAAAATCAATACCATGGTTACCCACATGAATGGTTCCCAAGTGTCTCTGCCACTATTGGTGACAGATACCCGGAGAGATCAATCTTTCAAATCTTAATTGCATTGACATCGGGTCCTAGATTTTTGTTATTATTTTTAAATTACATTAGATTATACAAGTCAAACTCCATTCTCCCTAAAGTTGCCATAATTTCAGGTATCATTAGAACAGTTACTTGTGGTGGTTGGGTGTACATTACCTCCACAGATGACCACGATGCACATGATGTGTTTATGATTTCGTACATTGTGCTGACTATTCCATGGGATTATGCAATTACAAAATTGTCTCCTCCAAGATCATCAATTAGAAGAAATAGAAAATACACTGGTATAACATTCTTCCTAACTTTGATCCCATTAATTTATTTATTTATACAACATAAGGTTCACAGGGTGCCAGGAGCTTACTCATACTATGCTTACTGTGAATGGTCCTTGATATTCTTGGATGTCGGTTTCGATGCTTGGTCAATTGTCGACTTTAAAGATTTGACCGTGGAACTAAGAGCTTCCTCTAACCAAGATGAATATTTCAATGCCAACTTTAACGTTCAATTGATAAATGATCATCATTCCAAGTCATCATCTTCTCTAAATTCAATGTCATTTACCAAGGAAAGCAAGTTATTACCTAAAATTACAGATATCAACGGCTCCTATTTGGAATTGACCGTCAATGTTATGAATTCTTTCATATTTTGGTCTGTTTACTCTTCCTTGTTTTTATGTATCTGGTATTTCCCACTATGGTATATGGGTATTTCAGGTTTTGAAACCTGTTGTGCTACTTTATTAGCTCCATTCTTGTTAATTATTCCAGTGTTGAGAAACTCGTGTGCTAAATACCCTCAGGTTACAAGATTGCTAACTGCTGCATTTGGTGTGGGTGCCTTTTTGTTTGCTGATCCAGTTTATAGATTGTTGTCTGTTTCAGCGGGTGTTGCTTTTGCAGTCATT
Organism: Ambrosiozyma vanderkliftii; assembly: GCA_003705225.2. Taxonomy (NCBI): domain Eukaryota; kingdom Fungi; phylum Ascomycota; class Pichiomycetes; order Pichiales; family Pichiaceae; genus Ambrosiozyma; species Ambrosiozyma vanderkliftii. The sequence continues at coordinate 58,790 of PPHW02000008.1, forward strand.
TCATTGAGTGTGGAGATTTGGTCAATTGGTAAACTAAATGATCCTGTGGTTATCAAGAGTTATGCTACTTCTTTTACCCTAGGTTTGATTTTATCCTCTATTTCCAAATTTGCCTTCTGGACAAACAATCCAATTTGGCCAATTATGAACAGTGAAACTGGTGGTTGGAACTATACCGGTTTAGCTGTTGGTTTATTCTTTGCTGCCTTGACTAAAATTCCAACAAAGAAACTTGAAAAGGACTCTGGCTCATTATCTTCATATTCTTCTCAAGACAGACCATCTATTTTTGTTTGTGCTATCGGTTTTGGTTCTTTGATTTATTCTGCTAGTGCCCTATTGACCGATTCATCTACTATGATCTTGTGGACCTGGAGTGGTTACCCAATTGAAGGTCCAATTCCTGTGCCACATGGTGCCATAACCTTAACAATGATGTGCTTAGCCGCATATTTCGGTTTCTTGAAATCCTCTGGCTTTAAAGCTGTTACATTTTTAGGTGTGTTTGGTTCCATCATTTTGTATAACTTTGAGGGATGGTTTGGTTACTTTGGTGGTTTACTTTACTTATTCTGGTTGTGCTACATTACTCCAATTGTGTTCCATGAGATTTCCAAGGTTCCTCAGGTGGCTTTAGTCTTTGGTCTTGCATACGTTGTTGATATCTTAATCTCATTGGCCCATGTTTGGGTTGTTGCATATGCATTCGTTCCTGGTGGACCATTGCTGAGAGAGAGAACTGACATCGTGTTATTTTCTTCGGTGGCTATGATTGGTGCTTTAGTGTTCTTTTACAGATCACCTGCTGAAGAGAACGTTGCTAAAATTACTGCTAACATTAACAGAATTGTCAACTACTTGGTTTTGTTCATCACCTTGTCTTGTTTTATTGCATTCAACAGATTCCAATTTGAAAAGCCAAAACCATACCATCCAAAATCAAGATTGATGACCACTGGTATCTGGACTATTCACTTTGGTTTAGATAATGATATGTGGGCATCTGAACATAGAATGAGAGATTTAATCAAGGACTTGGAGTTGGATGTTGTTGGTTTGTTAGAATCAGATACTGAAAGAATCATCATGGGTAACAGAGATTTAACTCAAAGAATTGCTGAAGAACTAGGTATGTATGTTGATTTCGGACCAGGTCCAAATAAGCACACCTGGGGTGCTGCCTTGCTTTCAAAGTTCCCAATTGTCAACTCTACACACCACTTGTTACCATCTCCAGTTGGTGAATTGGCACCAGCTATCCATGCTACTCTAGATTGTTATGGTGAGTATGTGGATGTTGTTGTTTTCCACTCTGGTCAAGAGGAAGATGTTGAGGACCGTAGATTACAAAGTTTGGGTGTTGCAGAAATTATGGGTTCCAGTGATAGACCTATGGTGTTGTTGAGTTATTTAGTGACTGAGCCATTGGAGGGTAATTACAACACGTATGTCAGTGAAAAGTCTGGCATGCATGATATCGATCCATCCGATATTGGTGACAGATGGTGTGAATATATCCTCTATAAAAAGCTGCAAAGAACAGGATATGCCAGAATCAGTAGGGGTTCGATCACAGATACCGAAGTTCAAGTGGGTAAGTTTGTCATTCCAGAACATGGAGAACCATTAGATGAGACATACTCTCAAACTAGAGTTGATGAAGCTGATGTTGATGAGGATATGAGATTCCCAAGTATGTTCTATGGAGATGGTGTCAGAGACCATAGATTTCATGTGTTTGATGAACCAAGATACTTTATGTGATTTTTGGGTGAAACATTTACCGTATTCATTTGTCTTCTTACTGTCTGTTAATTTAAAAAAAAAATATCCCCCTTGTTACGTACGTTTACATTTGTTTCTGTTTTATCTTTTCTCCATTCCACTTATTTTCTATTATTAGCTTTATAATGTTTTTTTTTCACATAAATTGTAAATTACTTGAATATATATATACAGCAATTTATAAATGCCTAGAAATCGGTAAGAGGGAGGGGGTTGATTAATTCTCCTTAATCCCTGCAAGACACTCCTGTAGGAATATAAATCATTATACACTAAAAGTAGAATAGTATATATTGCTGATAAAGGCTATAAAAACAGATTTTTCACTGTTTATTGAATACCTATTTTATAAATTGTACGTTGTTATATGTATATAAATAGAATTGTCGGCAAACCGTCCATATTTGGAAGGCTTGCGGCTCTCACCATTTTTTTTCATTTTGAGCGACCAGCCATTTTTCATAAAAAATAAATTGCGGATCATCTCCAGATAGTAAACCCAGCCATTTCAGCAAGCTTTTACCTAATTTTAGAACTAACGGCAGACAAATCAACCATTAAATTGTGTGATCAGACCCATCACTTTCCTATTATGTCTTAGATTCCCTTAAAAACAAAGTATTTTCCTTTAAAATATGTTTTGGAACTAACCTAATTAGTGTTTTCTTTTCTTATTCATAGCAACTAAAATTACACAACCCACAAAACCACCATATATATATATATATATTATAGACAACTATAAGTATTAATACAAATGCTCCTTCGACAAAATGAAAATGAATTGGCAAGTTCCTTTACCGGTGGTCAATTAGAATTTCGTTATCCAAAAAGTCACGAAATAGACCCAACCTCAATTAAGGAAAACCAACCACAAGAAGAAAATATAGATTTCAGCGATACTGCAAGTAGTGTCTACGGTTCTTTACAAGTTTCAAAGAGTCCAAATCAACAAAATACAAGTTCTGCAACATCAAATCAATTAGAAGAGAACTCTTCTATTCTCACAGAAGATATTCAGGGTGTTAAGAGCTACGTCCAAGCATCCCCGTATCCATTCAATACCACTAGCTATAACACTACTCCTCAAATAAATATGAGTTCAGAGATCCTTGCTACTAGAAACATCAGCAGTGAAACCCAAATTCAACAGGAGAATTATCATAACAGAGATGTCAGTGTGGCTTCATCATACTATGATGCAGTTACTGAACACTCAACCAGCGGTAACCTAAAGAATTCATCATCTATCAAATCTAATTACCTGAATCCATACTTAACTAAGAAATTACCTTCAATTAGAGAAGCTATCACTGTTAAAAGAAATAATAATCATAATAACAATGATGGTAATGTGAAGAATGATAACAACAATGTTGTGCATAATATTGCTCTTAATTACAACAAGACCATATTAGAAGACGATTCACCAACAATTATGAACAATAACAATAATCCATTTACCATTGATAATAATAACTCACCAATGCTCTCCGCAGACTCCTTGTCCCAGTTACCTTTACTAGAAAATTCACAAATCAAGAAGAGACAAAGTAAGCGTGAGCAATCTGTCGTGTTACCATACAATGAGTCGTTTTCGAGATCCGGCACTCTTAGAAGAAGATTAACAGTTGCTTCAAAATCGTTGAAGAGACTGACCTCAACCAATGAGTATGTTGATGATGATCAACCATTATCTGTTACAACCACTATGACACTAAAAAGATCCAACGCCACCAGAAGAAAAATGGGATGGTTAACCAATATTCTAACATTAATGAAGGGTGTGAAGATTGCAATGGCTAAGAAATGGAGATATCTTAATACTAAATCCAAGAGGTTGTTTAAATTTAACAGAAAGACATCAAAGAATAGTACAACTAAATATGTCATCAGTGGTCCAACCAACTTTCAACATGTTGGCACTGATGGAAACAGTGCTCCAAGAATGGCAATGAGACAATTGAACACTCCATACAATCCATCTTCACCTAAATCCAATTCTCCAAGTCCAATGATCCCTAAGAGCATTCAAGAAAAACTACCTTTACTTCGAGACACTCCTAAGCTTTTCAATTCTCAATTTATTCCAATTAACACCAGTGAACAATCAATAAATTCAGGTCATGTCAAGAGATCTGTGTCCAAGGCACTTTCTGAACTGAACCACACTGCTACAGAATCATCAGGATGTGGTACACTGTTGGTGCCTCCTGCAATCAATGAACTTGAGGGTCGTTCTCTGAATTCAGATGAAACAAGACTGTACAATAATGAAAATATGTTTTCTAATCCCCAGACATCTAGATTGGTTGATTTATGGTCTCATTATTTGAAGAGAGTCATTGAGAACAGAATTCAAATGAAACTTGAAATTGAAGATAATTTAGCACTGTTCTCTAAACCGGCATTCCCATCCACAACTGTGAACAACAGCAATAGCTCTCAGAATGCATGTTCAGGTGTTGTGATTGCTAGAGAAACCAATAGAATGAGTGTTGACACCAAGAGAGAGAGTATATTCGACTCTATTTTATCTGATTACACATCAGATAGCCACTCTAATTATTCTGAAGATACTCAGTCTTCTGCATCCTCGATCACCGAATCAATATACTATGAAACCAAACAAGAGGTTCAGTTAGTAGACCAATATCCAGCAAAGGACTTGGATATTTTAAGCAATGCGGACACATCTGTGTCCGGTGGTGTTCCTACAAGAGCTTTGACGAATACCACTATAGGAACAAAATCTACATCATCACAAATGCAACGTCAATCATCAATGCTGGGTTCAATTGAAGAGAATAATGTTCTGGTTCCTGCTACTTCTGCTTTGAAATTTAGTCTTCCATCAAAGAGTCCAAACATGGGTAAAAAGGATGATTTCTTCTACACTGCTGCTAATACAGCATTAATTGACTACAGCAACATGTCTACTACACCAGTTGATGCCAAATTTCCTTCATCCAGAGCACATAGCTCTGCTAAGTCATCTAATAATAATCGGGATTCGATCTTCAGTGACAGTAACAATATGTTTGTGTTATCTATTGAAAATAGCAAGTCTCCACAGAAACAATTCAACAGCATTATGCAGAATTTCTATAGTAGACATGAGGATGATGAGGATGATGGATATGCATACTTTGACGATGATGATGATGATGATGGTGAAGATGCTGATGATGAATCATACGATGCTGGTATAATTGACATGAGGGTCTTTGATAATAACGATGATGAAGATGATGATAATTCAGATGCATTTTCATATCAGAGATCAATGAGGGGTGACAACAATAGTAAGAACAAGGTTATGACAATGATCAATATGAGTACTGATACAGATGATGAGGATAGGGACCTTGATGGATATAATGAAAGGGATGATCTCGCTGAAAATCTGTTTAATCATTACGAAGAACATCAACTGGTTGACACCGATCCATTGATCACGGCAGAATCTCTGAAGCACTTCACCAATACTGTCAATGATAACAGACGTGTTTCTGTGATATCAGCTAGAACTATGGAAAGTGAGCAGTCCACCAGTGCATCTGTCAAACAGAAGAGAGGTTTATTCAAGCATTTATTCAGATCCTCCGGGATGCCATCTCCTAGTATGAAGTCAAAGGAACCAGCAATCAAAACTTACAACTAATATGGTTAGCGCATCATTGTCATTCTCCATTGTATATAAGAATTTGTTTTTCTTTCTTGGTTTTATTGACTATTATTTTTTCTTTTCTATCTTTTCGGTTGCTCATTTTAATACTTTCACAGGGAAAGGGTTATCTTATGTATCAAATTATTCTATTTATTAATCCATTAATTAATTTATTACTACTACAGTACTATTTGCTTTACTATTTGCGTATGACAATAACATTTTATTTCGACAACTTTACTTTTCTTCTTTTCTTCTTCTTCTTTCTTCCATTGCTCATAATAACGTATGTTTTCTCATTAAGAATAATAGCAATCAACAGTAATAATGTAAATAATCGATGGTCTTGATTGGCTACGGTATGTAGGTAGCCCATATCATAACATTTCGGAAAGAACTCTCTGACTATACAATATGTATGATATACAGAACTGAAAGCATACGATATGGTTTGTTTGTCTGATTGTTTTATCCCGGAAGCAAGAAATAAGGGCTTTCATGCATTTCTTATTTATTATTGGTGTTTATTTTCATATATTTAGTATAATTGATTGATTATATACGGGTTCTCTAAAAGCTAAACAGGTCATTTGGGGGAGCGACCCTATCCCCTGCTTGGCTGCCAAGTGGCTGAAAATATTGGCACAACATACTACCAGAAGATAACGCACTCATTAAATCGATTGCCAATACAGATAATACACTACCAACACTTGTTTTATAACCTACAGTACCATCTTTTTCTTGTTTTTCTTGTTTTTTCTTGGAAGAACAGTTCGGTTCGTTGGTGTAAGAGAAAAAAGGGCTCCTAAAGTGAGCAATCGATAAGAATCCTCCATGCATACATTTGCCTTCGGTCTCTTATTTTAGATACCGGTTCAGTTTTATTCAAAACTTACTAGCTGTATGCGACAACGATACTATATAAAAGGAAAGGTTTTGCAAAAAAAAAGGTATTTAAAATAGATAGATATATAGATAGATATGATTAGATTTAGATAGAGGGAGATCTGCATGATGTAGGTGTATGACTATAATAGCGTCCTCGTTCGGCTTAATGCTGTGTGTTGGTGTACGACTGACGCCCTCCGGCCTTACTCCTCGCTTCCGAAATCTAAAGAGTTGCGGCCGAAACATAATTTTTCACTTGCATACTCGCAAAACGCGGGAGTCGCACCCTGTTTGGGTGCTATGCGAGAAGCATTTGGGCATCCATCATGTCATCGTGGGACAGGACGTGTATATACATCCATTAATCATTTCAATTTGTGTTTTTTAGTGTGTCTGCGGAAGGAAACATATTCTTATTCGATACCTACAGCTATATCTATATATGTGTGGAATTACAGATCATAGTCATACATATACTTACTAGATACATGATCTGATATCATTATTTACAGCCGACCGGTGTAACATTACATAGGGAAAATTAAGGTTTCAAAACAAGTTGTTTGCCTGCATAGTGGTGGGACATAGAGATCGGCAGGCAGGCAGGGGTTACGGCTAAAGGCTCGTTTGACAGGGCAGGGCAGAAGAGGAAATAAAAACCCTGTCCATATTCTATCTTCCGAACAGTGTTGCCCTTTCGATTCCCGCCCTTGAAGCTGGATAATTTATAATAGGACAGAGGCATTTACTCGTTGTATATGAAGTTCTTATTTCAACATATATCAATGTATTGTATCTGATTGTATTGAACTGTATTTCATTGTTTTGTTTGTATATATATACCCCCCAGTTTAGAAAACAAACTAAGAATAAAAACTAAGAAAAAAAAAAGAAAAGAAAACGAAAGGCAACTCTTGGTTTCTGACTCACCGGCCGTAAAATATTTTTCTTTTTGCCCTTAGCCGGTAAATAGTGGGTGGATATGAGTTTTACGGCATACGGGCGCACTTGGTTGCGCTCCAAAGCTCGATTATCTCCGGCTAATCTCACCCTGGACCTCATCGCTAGGCAGTGGCCGTGGCCCTGGCCGTGGCTACTCTTCGGAGGTTCTTCGGAACTAGCGAGGATGAAGCGAAAATGTAATAATAAATAATTATTTACAATGAGGATGAAAAAAAAAAGCTTTGATATACATGTATGTATGTGTGTGTATGTGTGTTTTTTTTTTGTCAGCAATTATTTTAGTTATATTTATATAAATACAATGTCTTTTTTCCTTTTCAGTTATAATTGTATCTAAATAGGAAAATGACATATTAAAAGGGTTCTATATATGTAAACTTTAACGTATTAGTTTCTTTCAATTACGTATTACAATCATCTATAATATATCATATACATATATATAATATCACTTCCCTTCAATACCAAATTTCACACCGCAATTCTTGCTACACGAAAAAAAAAAATTAGTTAGTCATATTAAGAAAGATTTTTCTTTTTTGAATTGAATTGAATTAGACACTGATATCCTACATTTACGGTACACAACAACCAATGGATTTCTACGTCTCACATGTCAATGATTTGGCTGATACCATTTCATTTGGTTTAGTTACAAAGATTAGAAAGAAAATTGCCTACCATCAATCGGCTGGCTTACAAGTGTATGACCCAAAAACCTCATCTCATAGCACGGCTGGATGTTGCGTGAAGAAGATTACAAACTCCACATCATCATGTAAACCATCAAGCTCGTACTCTTCTTCTACTCCTCCTGCTCCAATAAGCATTCCAAGATCACAGTATTCACACCACACTCGTCAACAACCAGTGCGTATTAGTGTTCATGGAGGATTTTCCGATTCTGATTACTCGACTGCTAATTCATCCATGCACTCTCTTCATGATACCCAACAACAACAGCATTTCATGTCTTCATCTCCTGGTAAAAAGTTCTCTTCCTCAAAGGTTCCACTACCTACCAGTAAAAAGAACTACACTGCAGGTTCACCTACTCCTTCCGCATCACCATCAAGCACAATAATAGCAGCAGGATCTAATAGTCCACTGCCATCACAGCAATTAAAGAGATCTCATTCTGAAAAGATGAAGGGAATGGTTGCATCAATTAAGAAAATTCACCTTAAAAAGTCATCATCTACTTCATCGAACTCATCATCATCCTCTGCAGATGGAAAGTCTCACTCTGGTATCATGGGATGTCCAAAGTCAAGATTTAGATCCTCCAATACAAATATTCAAAGTAAAGCTCAGAATACCAAGGTGCCTGTTGTTTCGGTGGATGAAGAAGATGAGGAGGAATCTTGTTATGCACCAAAGGAATATTCACCATACCCATTGACTAATTCTTCATACCCATCTTTCTTGGATCCTCTAGATTTGAGAAAGACTACAACTTCATCATCAAGTATTTCTAACTTGACAGATGCAAATACCGTGAACTTTCAATTGGTTTACAATAATACTCTAATGCCAGGTGTCCCTGTTGAAAAACAACATACAGCTACCTTTAACCCATGATTAATGCTTTTTACGATATTCTGAGAAAAATAAAAATTTGAATATACTGGTATATGCCTGTTGGAGGCATGTATTTATTTACGAACCCCTTAACCCCCTATCCCCCCTTTTCATGGTCTTGTTCATATCATTATGCTAATTATCTGTATTCTTTTCAATTCTTTACTACGCTTTGTTTTTCGTTCGTCGTCCTTGTCGTCATCGTCCTCTTCTTCTTCTTCTGTTCTAATTTTTATTTTCTTCGGTTCTGTTCTATTCTATTCTACTTTATTCTAATTTCTTTTATGTTTCTGTTCTTTTCTTATAAATAGAAAGATATATAATATACAATGTCCTCCACCCCCTTCTTTGATCATTTCAATTTTTCATTTGAACAACATGTATAATTAATCTTAAGTAAATTGATAAACCGATAATTGAGTTACGTTTCGTTTCCCCCTAGTTGTAGATTATGTATGTTAGAGACATATCTATGGATGGCAAATGGCCTGTATCAGTTATTATTGGTATGATATCAGTCTACGATTTACAGTATTCAAAGTTAGATTGAAAATCGGCATATACGGTGAGAGGAGCAAGGTAAAATACTCGGCAAGCCCGTTAGTTTTTTTTTTTTCCAATCGCTACTTTATATAGGTTTGCTTCACATAGTTCAACAGTTTATCCCTTTTTAGGTTTTGAATCATCTCTTCTTTCAAGATAACTCCCCCACATTTGTCATTATACTATATGTCTAGGTAGCTTCTCTGGTTAGAGGTTTCCATGGTATGCAGCTTGGATGCAGAGAGAAAGGAGTGGAGATTCATGTATATTTGAATAGATTCCAAAAGGATATGGCTTGCTTGTAAACCAATGATCATATTCAGTCAATATGATTGAAAAATGGCATAAGTTAATACCATAAAGAGAGGTCAATGAACAAATTCAAGATTCCGATATATCTTCGTTATGTAAACAGGGTTAGTTTAGTTTATGAGATGTTTGGGGGATATGGTACTTTTACACCTCCTCATTTCCACAGTTTGTTCTATAGAATATCCCCACCCCCGCTCCCCAACTTTAACATATTACATCATCCAACAACAAAACAGATTACATTATAATGGTAAGAACAATATCTAATATCGTTTATCTGTTCTTTGAGGTAACTAAACAACTATTGTCAGGACCCGAAAAAAAAATGTTACATTGTGTGCTATAGAGTGGGAGGAAAACTGTTGATCCGGCGCGGCGGTTTTGCAAAACCCTAATCGCTTAACCGGGCCTATCCTCTCTATATATTATTCGGGGCTCTTTTTTTTTGCCGGATAAAGCACCGGTGTTTAAAAAAAAGAAATTAATAGGTTAGCATCAGATCAAAAAATGCAGTATATAAGGACACCACAATCTCCCACTTTTATCATCAATTGAATCATGTATTTTCTAATTCATATCTTATTTTATTCTTATATATCATCAATAAATAACTATTATATATTTTATATTTACTATCAAATCAAATCAATCATGAGATACTCTACATTATTTGCAGTCGCCTGCACTTTAGCTGTTTCCAATGCATTACCATTGCCAGAAGACAACTTACCTTCTGAACAAGAAGAATCTAAGGGTTTATTAGCTTCCTTATCTGAATCCATCGAGAGCTTATTGGGTGATGATGAATCCAATGAAGTTGTTGAACCAGAATCTAAGAAGGGCTGGAAGAAGATTGGTAAGGAAGAAAAGAAGTACTGGAAGAATTACGGTAAGCAATGGAAGAAGTACAACAAGGCTCATCCAAAGTCTGTTGATGAGGAAGATGATGATGATGAAGAAGATGATGTCATTGTCTTAGTCAAGGACCCAGAAGATCCAGATGACTACTGGAAGCACTTTGGTAAGGACCAAAAGAAACAATGGAAGAAGGTTGGTAAGCAATGGAAGAAACACAACAAGGCTAAGCCAGAAGAACCAGAATCCGATGAGGAAGAAGAAAAAGAAGAAGAAGTTATGGTCTTAGTCAAGGACCCAGAAGGAGACTACTGGAAGCATTTTGGTAAGGACCAAAAGAAGCACTGGAAGAAGGTCGGTAAGCAATGGAAGAAAGCCGGTAAGCAATGGAAGCCAAAGGGACCAAAGGCCGAAGCAGCAGAAGAAGAAGAAGTTATGGTCTTAGTCAAGGACCCAGAAGGAGACTACTGGAAGCATTTTGGTAAGGACCAAAAGAAGCACTGGAAGAAGGTCGGTAAGCAGTGGAAGAAGGCAGGTAAGCAATGGAAGCCAAAGGGCCCAAAGGTTGAAGAGGATGATGATGATGAACCAGAAGTTCACATTGAAGCTTTAATCTAAGTCAATCGCTTATTGTCTTATGTCGCCTTTTCTCTGTCATGAATTATTATGAGTCTTTATATACTGTACTATCTTAGCTTTTGGGTTTTTTGCATTTTATTCTTCTCTTTTTTTATAAACTTATTATTTATTAATTATTAATTTAATCATTCTACGCTTTATTATTTATCATATTTATTGTAACTTGGGGGACCAATATTTCATTACTAGTATTAGATTCAGCCATGTAAGCTGGTACCGACAATCATAAACTCTACATAAAACATCTCTGTTCATTATTGTTGTTGTTATATATTATGTTAGTCAATTAAAGAATTTATTAAAAATAATTAGACATTAAAACTTAAAATAGTAAAAAACACGTTAAATTTGTATTATTCAAGAACTAAATGAATTGAATTCTTCATCATCTAAATCTTCCAATATAGGAGATCTAAGTTTCTTTATGGATGCACCATCATTGCCATCATCAACTGTCATTGAACTATCACCTTCTGAGTCCTTCTCAAATTCTGATTCTGATTCATATTTCCAACCTTCAATATCTGATGGTGATGGTGGGAAAGTAGTCTTTCTGGAATTGGTTTCATAATTCTTCAGCATAGGTGAAGAGGATATCTTATCCGATTGTTCATCAGCAGATGGGGTGGCAGTAGCGGATTCGGCATCAGAATCTTCAATTTGAATTCTGATCAAATTATTAATCTTGTCAGACACTTGTTTCTGCTGTTCCTCTAATTGTTTCTGTAAGTCATACTGTCTCTTCAATTCAGCTTCTCTGGCAATTCTTTGTTCTTCCTTTATTCTAGCAGCTTCCTGTAATGCTTTCTTTTGTCTTTCTGCTTCTTCTCTTTGCTCTTGCAATCTTAGCTGTTCTTGTCTGGCTTGTTCCTTGGCTTGGGCCTCTAATAGCAACTTATGCTGTTGTTGCTGTCTCTTATTTTCCTTCTCAGATTCAATAGCTTCTTGCTTCTTTTTAGCTAGCAATTCACGCTTTCTTTGGATAGCTAATTGCTTTTGCTCTTTGGCTTCTTGTTGTGAAATTAGCTTTTGCTTTTGCTTTTGCTTTTCCTTTTCTGCTTGAGCATGAAGTTCAGTATGTTGATGCTGCTCTTGATGTGGTCTATCAGAAAGAAGAGAAAACAAGTCAATAGTTCTATCTTCTCTTGGCTTTTGTAATTTATTCAACACAACAGCCAAGGTATTACCATCCTTCAATTCCTTAACATCATATTCATCAGAGTAACCGTACGCATCAGGTAGTTCAACAGCTTTCAAGTATTGTTCTTCAATAGATCTAACATATAACATTCCCTCCTCTAATTTAAACTCATAAGAGTCAAATGGTCTTGATGAAGGAGCGATGGCAAATGGATGGTAAAAAACTTGTCTATTTCTAGATTCAGGCTTTTCTAAAACCACATACACCTTTCCCTCATCCTCGAAAACATTGATGGATGGAGCAGTGATACCAGAAGTTGCAGCGTGTTTGTTCCCTTGAACTGTTCTTCTTCCATACTGAGGTATTCTTTGATAAACTGGTTCCTCGTCAAATAAGAAAAACCCTGGGAATGGGTTATTGTGATAGTAGTTTGGTTGGTAGCTGGCAGCAAACATTATAGAAGTAGTCTTAGTAGTAGTAGTGATTGGTGTTTGTTTATGGATATAGCAGAGCATAATATAATTACCTTTTATTTTCATACATGTGTGAAATTTTTATTTGGGAAAAAGGTAGAAATACAAGTGGTCTTTTATACAACGACAACTAATCAGCAAAGGAGATAAAAAGGCAAAAAGGGTCAGTTTCTTTTGCCACTTAAGGGGTTTTGGTTAGTATGAGATCTGATATCTCGCTCACTAAAAATAAAATTCTAGAAGAATCGCCGCTCCCCAGCGACAAATTTCTGGAAGCTTCTGGAAAAAAAAGGAGGGATTATTTGATTAATAACTGCTCCTATTCAATTAACTCCCACCCTTTTACATGTCAGTACAGTATACACATATAGATCAAAAGTTTTAGTGATTACTAATGTTGGTAAACAATAATATAAGATCGTTTGATTGATTTATTCATTGAACATTAGTAAGTGCTTTTAAACGTAGCGCCCACCTTTTGGTGAGTGAGGCAAAAAAAGATTACCCCTGATTATTTGTTTACTTTTGCTTATGTTTCTTACATACTACATTTTTGTAAGATAAGAGACAAGTGGATATCATGTAAACTAGAAAATAAATAATACAATATAGTGAGTTACTTTTAAAAGAATTGTTTTGTGCAAATGGGTAACAAACATCCCTCATTCTTGAAAAGAATTAGCAATTTTAATTAGAATTCGAAAAAATCGAATCAAGAAAAAAAAAATAGTTTAGTAAACTTTAAGATGATACATAATGTTTAGACACTTATACCCCATCAATCAACAAGATCAACTCATTATAATGGATCTGTATGTATAAACAATATATTAAGTCCATATAGTATGTCAAGTTGTAATTAATAGATACAATGATAGATAGATAGATATGATATATGCACACACGCTCGCTCATATACCAGACTTCAGGCAGTGTAACCTCGCTATATTTTTTTTTTGGCGTTTTATTTGTTTTCTTTTTCTTTTTCTATTTGTTTTTATTTTGTATGTAGGTATTTATCTTACCTATATTAGTTTCATTGATACAAACCAAGCACATACATCGTTTATAGACCATTAGTATACCTATCACTATTACCATAGCATGTCTCAAATAACAGGCGATGCTCTTTATAAGGCAGTTACCTCAAATAATATTGCACATGCGTCTCAATTGATTGTGGAATTAAAGGCACACATCAAGCGTGATTTGGTCAACTTGTCATACGTTCCCAGATTCTTTGATGCATTGCTAATTGCTTACAAGGTTCCAAAGTTATCGATAAATGCATTCTCTACAATTTGTCATCTTGTGAAACGTGTCAGCATCCAGGACTCCAATGTTTTGAAATTAGTTGATTTCCAAGTAGTTCCCTTCTTGATTGATCGTTTAGGTGACGACAAGGAGTCTTTGAAAAACACATCTAAAAAGGCCATGGTGAATTACTGGCAGTCTGTTCCTGATGAATTTGAAGTCAATTTAAAAACATATGGCTTGAATCATAAAAATCCTGTTGTCAGAAACGAAATATTGCTGATGCTGTACGAGATTGTGGATAACAATCCTACCTTTGGATTTAAAGTGTTTCTACCAGGTGTGGTGCAGTGCTTAAATGATGATAAAAGTCAGGTGTCTATAAATTCAGCAAAGTTATTATGTTTATTCTTTAAAGATGTGAATCCAAAGAACAGATCTGCTAAATCAGACCTCATCAGTGAGTTAATAAATCAGCGTATTTCAAAACCAATATCAAGTAGATTATTAATCGACATAGGAGACAATGAAATTATACGACAATACAACAATGCAACAACAGCACCATCTACAATCACAGGCCATTCATCTTTCGTCACCGCAGGATCAGGGTCAGGATCAATCAAAGTTACCACATCGGTGCCTACAATATCCTCACAACCAAGATCAACGTCTAGAATAACCAACTCACATAAGTTGTCATTACCCCGGGCTAGTTCGCAGGAAAAACGTAGAATTAGCTCTTCAGAATACAATAATAATAGACAATCTATTGAATCCTCTTCTCAGATCCGTGCATCATTAGAATTTACCCCAACAATTGTGGACAGTTCAGATGAAATTTCCAATCTTTTAGATTCGGTGCCGGGATATAATGTACCAGAAGACTTATCCCCAATCAATTTCACAGATGAAAACCAACTACATGAAAAATTTGAAGTAATGGCAAAGCCGTTTGAAGGCAGAGAAACAGAACATAACTGGGTACAAAGGGATAAAATGATAACACAGCTTCGTTCCATTTTAAGGGGTAACGCCGCAACAGAATTCCCTACTCTTTTATTCCAATCATTCAAATCTATGAAGGATGCTATTTGCAAAGCCATAAGTACCTTAAGAACTAGACTATCTATCAACGGTTCACAATTGTGCAAGGAATTAGGTATCTATCTTGGACAGTACTTGGATCCATTCACCATTGAATCATTCATAATTGTTTTGATGAAATTAACCGCTGTTAGAAACAATATTTCTCACTCTAAGGCTAATGTTGCCATTCTCAGCTTGCTTCTATACACAGGTTTTAATACACGAGTGTTGAACCAGGTAATACTAGCTTCCCAAGACAAGAACATCCAACCAAGGGCTTACTCTGGTACTTGGATTCACCTCATATTGTTGAAGTATAAGGATCATAGAAACGTGTTAGAACCTTCCTTGGACAGCATCACCAATGTTATTGCCAGAGGTATCACTGATGCAACCCCTGCAGTGAGAGAAAAAATGAGACAGGCATTTTGGTGTTTTTATGAAAACTTCCCTGATCACGCCAATAAAATCAAAAATAAGATGGATAATAGTTCGTTGAAAGCATTGGAAAGATCGAAACCAAACAGTATCACATCTCAATCTATATCAGAACCAACATCTGCCAGAACATCTCAGAGACTGAGCCACAGACCATCTATGAAAGAACTGATTATGGCTAAGAGAAGGGAAAACCAAGCCAACCAACAATCAATCAGATCACAGAACCACGAGGAGAGCTCCCAAAGAAACGTATCAGATCATTCTAAGACAAGATCAACATCAGATACAAGAAATAGAGTAGTTAAATCATCATCCAGAGTTTCCAGTACCAGTGGTAGATCTTCAACATTTGGCCATACCCAATCCACATCACACCAAAGAAAGTCATCGAGTAATGAACCAGCTCACATTGATAATACTGTTTTCAAAGAGAAGGAAAAGGAGAAGACAAAGGAGAAAGAAAAGGAAAACGGTACACAGATTCTTGAAACCCCTAGTAATGATACTCTCAAGTTGGTTAATAATCTAGCGGCTATTGAGGATGATAAAACACAGCATTCCGAGATTGATGAGTACACCGAAAGACTAAAGAAGCATTCACAATTGTATGATCTACTGACTTCTGAAGATAGAAATTCACAACAACAAGGATTTGAGTTAATTGTTGCGAACCACACAGAAATTCTTTCAGTCAAGTTTAATTCTGTTTTTGATAGTTTATCAATATCGAACCCATCTTTATTCAATCCTATGTTCCAAGATTTGCAATTACTCAAATACATTATGAGCTATTTATCCACGGACAATTTAATAAGATTGACATGTATATATAGTGTCACTCATGCGATCGATTCTCAGTTAACATTGCTCCTAATTACGGAAATCCCAACAGATGATATTTGTCTATCAAATATTAAGATATTAGAACTATGTTTTGATTATTCCAAATTAGATGACTTGAATCTTTCTATGCAATTTGCAAAGTTCAGAGATCCATTTATGAAATTTTGCTTCATCTTGATCAGTTCCTTATTTAAATCAACAGTTAGAATTGAAAAGTTTTTATTAGGTACAATCATTCAATCAATCCTCAAATGCTCACAAATATCAGATCTGAACGACGCAAACTTGATTGAAGTGTTAAAATTAAGTTATACCAAGGATAGCGATCTCTTTAAGAGACATATTCAAGAGTTGGGTGATAATTCTGTCAAGGATCATATCAGTAAATTACTTGACTTTTCAATCATTGATTCTCAGTCACAACAATCACAGCAAAATATAGAACTTGGGTACCTTAGCGATCCATCCACAGCTGGAATAGATTTAGATGGCCTGCCAAATGATTTAGACGAAGATGATGATGACGAGTTTGTCGATTTCGGTGGTGTCAATGTTGATGGATTGACTATGGTTGTTCCAAGAAGTAATGAGAACAAGGCTATTCCAACTGTTAATTCTGAAATGACCATGATCATGCCTAAATTCGGAAATAAGATTAATCATAATCCCATGGGGCAAATTCAGGAAGAGGATGAAGATGATATACCTGAAGAACCAATACCTGTCAATGAGAATATCAATCCATTCATTGATGATAATGATGATGCAGCAAAGATGAAGATTGCTGATGTTTTCTCTGAGCAAAGTAAAGATGACATGGATGTTGATGTTTCACTACCAGCACACCAGTCACTTTCTAATGATATCAACCTCACTATGGATAATAATCAAGATAGACTGATGTCAGATACTACTCCTGACATTGATCAATTAACATTATCCGAAAACTATAACAATGTATTACCAGATGTCTCTGCTTCCATTGCTAAAGAACCTTCCTCTAACCCGCCATCTCCTCCTAAATCTTCCAGGGAGATTGAATCAATTATAGAATCATCGGACCCATTGTCCAGATTAACAAAGTCTTCTGGTAATTTTGAAATTTACGAAGACAATCCTAAGGATATTGATACTTTACTAGGTTTTGAAACATATATTTATAGAGATTATGATGTTCCAGATACTATTAGCTCTGGAAAATTAATTGCGAAACTGAACAGTCGTACAATTGGAAATATGGAATTGATTTATTTGATGAAATCTATCGATTCCAAACAAGTTACACTTGTGGAGGTTGAAGCTGCTCTATTGAACTATCTCTCGCCAGAGTTGGACAACGATCATGTTCAAATCGGAATTATTCTGCTACGTTCTTGTATGCTAGCCCAGAAGGGTGTCCAACAAGCTATATTTGACAAGCTAATTGAATTGGCTCTCTCTGTGAAAAGCAACGAGGATGAATTGTACTTTTCCATCCAGGAGTCATTGGAATTATTCAATTCTGTTTCCACTTGTGTCAATGAATTAGCAATGTCAAAGGGTTTAACCAGTATACAACAGGAGCTACTATTAGAGACTATTTTTGCGCTCACGAGTCCTGAGACATTGACTTCGGAAGACATTTTCCATTTGGATGTTGCATTGTATCGATTAGTCAAATCCAGAACAACCAATATCAGAAAACTTAGTGTTCTGATATACGCTAAGTTTTTGAAATACAAAAATGAGGACTATAAAGATTTGAATGGTGCTGATTTGATCGATGATCTGATCTTTAAACGATTAGAAGGGGATAAAATGAAGTTGGTTGAATATTACGTGGATCGTATTTAATTTTCAGTGTAGACAGCTTTTAACATTTTAACACCTATCTAATTTTAATACCCAAAATAGCAGGAATATATATATATATACATATTTTATTTACAAATACTTTTTTTTTGTTTTTAAAACATGATAAGGAATAATACTATTTACAGTATGAAATTATAAACAGAGAAGAGAAAAAAAAAGGAGGAGCTATATAATGTAGATATGTAATGTGCAGGGTAGTGTGATATGGATGGCTAACCGATGAATTAAAATAATAAGCAGAATAGATTATACAGCAAGAAAATGACTAGTGTGTGAGGTTGGCTTGATTTAATAGAATGATTCACCTTCATCAACAAAGAGAGGCTTGAAGTCTTCATCACTACATGATTTGGCATCCAAAGGTCTGTACAAGTAGAATGCCTTCAATGAATTGACCAAACTTCTGATTCTAGCTTCTTTTAATGATGAACCTTGACCTTCACCCAACATGTTGTCGCCAGAGAAACAGCCAACGATGAAAATAGGGGAATTTGTTTGTCTACCGGTTTCACTGATTAGTCTAATTGTTGGTTCTTCCATGTTCTTGTTCTTCAATAACTTTGTCAATAATTTACCTGGTTCTCTGAATTGGAACATCTTGGAGATGTCTATTTTTCTAGAGAGTATGTGGTTATTGATAAATTCTTTGGTAGCAGCTTCACCTTGATGGGCGTATAAACCTGCAACAATGGATCTAGCAGCGTTGGCAAATGCGGTAGCTGTGTATAATGATGTAGCTGAGGCAATATCATATTTAGTGATACCTGATTCTATTTCTGATGTGTGTTTCTCGTATCTTAATCTACCAAACTTGAAAAGTTTAGGTTCTTTAGACAAGTATTTTTCCAAGTTGGTAGTTTCATCCTCTTCGATACCCCAACTGTTCTTGGCCACATCGTATAAGGAATAGTCACCGATGTATGCATCGGTGGCATTTCTTAATATAGACACTGGCAATCTTGGGTAGGTTGCAATTAAATATTCAGTGACATAGTATGACAATAGGTGGGCACCGAATAAAGACATCTGCAAGTTGTCAGCGTATTCGTTATCTGCGGACTGGCAAGTGAGGGATCTGACCAATGTGGAGTATTGATAGTTTGAAGGCAAGTTCAATCTAGCGTGTAGGGAAAGGATAGATGGAATCTTAGAGGCTTCATCTTCAGACACTTTCAATTTGTATGATGATCTTTGATATGAGCCAAATTCTAATTTATCAGATGGAATTGTGAGGGATGCCTGTGGTAGTGATGTGTTATTTGATTTTTCATATGAGAATCTGTAAGACTTTCTTGAAGAATTGGTATTTATTGTTGCAGTTGGTTTCACTGGAGATGTTGATATACACCTTATCGTATTCAATGTGGATCTGTTACTTATTGAGAGGAGGGATCTTTTACCCGCCACTCTTAACATGCTAGAACTCATTCTTTTACCTGGAGAGTTTTCCTTTTTTCTTGATTTACCTTTTCTTGTAACAGTAAGGTGATGATAGTCTATGACAAAAAAAGAAAACTAATCAGATGGATAAAAATACAAGTATTCCTTTGTCTTTCAGAGTGAGTGAATGAATTTTCCAATTTTCACTTTTCTCCATGTTGATTTTTTTTTTGTGTGTGTGTGTGTGAAGGAAGTGTGTGTGAAGGAAGTGTGTGGGTCTTTTGAGCGACTAAGTTAACTCTTGAAAAAAGTGCACTGAAAAATTTTTGTGTGTGCATAAATGTCATGTACCATGCAAATTGCCGGGAATGGACGGTTGTGCTAGATATGCTGCACCGATCGACTTATACCCGCGTCGATTGATAAAATGAGGGGAAAAAACTACTCTAAAAGAAACAATCCATTTATAACATACTACTACACAGATAAATATATACCCTTTTCAATATACGATTTAATTGTCTTTTGATTCCTTTCACTTACACAATCAGATCTTCATATATTACATCAATTTATCATAATGGTATGTTGTCCATTTATCACTTGTATTGACTGATATAAGATTCATTTTTACTAACTAAACACATTTATTTATATTTATTTCATAGGCGGGTCACGGACATGGATTTATCCCTAAGTGGGTTACACCTCCAACTGGTGGTTGGTATCACACTCCAAAGAACCACAATGTTAACGGTATCATAGCATTCGGTTTATACTTTGGTGCATTATATTACATATATCAAAAGGGTGAACAGAACTCTTTCAATCCAAAAACTGCATATCCATTAGAAACCGTTAAGAGATGGAACAGTGCTGCTGCTGCAAAGACTGAAGATTAGAAAAATGCAACAGAGATTAGATAGTTAGATTAATTCACACATTACATACACCCATTTTTAATGAACAACACTATAAAACTTATATTCTATACAGTCGATATCTATATAATATGCAACAGTCATTTCCCCCTCCATCTTGATCATTTCACTTTCACTTTCATGTCTATTTATTATTTATTTATTCAACGTCAAATAAACTCTTTTGATTTCTATTATTATCCATTTCCACTATATCCCATTATTAATTATTATAGCTATAATAATGATAATGATGATAATTAACTGTACACATATATTAATTTATTTATTTATATATATACATATATATATATAAAAGGGCAAAGCACATGGGACAAACCAAATTGAAGAAGAAAAGAGAAAAAAAAAGTCTAAAGGATGATTAATATAAATAGACTTTAGCCTCTTCATTATTATTGACAATCTTTTTGATCAGAGGAATGATTTCCTTTAGATCCCAAAGGTTTTGTTTCTTTGAATCTAGGTAACTAGAGTCACAAATAATTGTGTCAATTTCAGTGTATTTCACAGGTGCATCCTCCTCTTCCAGTATTTTAGTAACACGTCCTGCAGTACCAGCCAAAATCCTACATTTTGTAGTTCTTAATAGTTTCAAATCATCTTTGAGTTTATTCTTTGAAATAACCTTTAATGAACCACCGTCCAAACCTCTTGTAGCTCTATGCACATCACATGCTCTGATGGCAGACATTGACAACACTAATATAAAACTTCTTGCATCACCAACGTTAGTGTTCTTTCTGTTCTTATTCTTTTTCTTATATCTCTTACTGTGTTTTCCAGATATGATCTTAGGAAGTATCGAGGCAAAATTATCCTTTATAAATTTAGCAATGTTTGTCAAGTTTCTCTCCTCATTCCAATCACTGGTGGAATTGATTGTGTTTTTGTTTAAATACAGTTCAGATAGCTCCAGTGGAGACAAATCAGGATAGTGTGATCTTATCTTAGCTGCCAATTTCTCAGAAATCAAATCTGGAGATAATTTAGCCAAGTTCTTCTTTTCATCTGAATCAAACTGCATCTTCTGTCTCTTTTTATCCTTTAGTTTTTCATCACTACTACTAGCAGCTTTTCTTTTCTTCGAATCATCCGAGCTTTTGATAGATGATGGTTGTTGTTGTTGTTGTTGCTCCTTTTCCTCTTCATCATCATAATCTTCTGCTTGTTCATTATTAGTTTCATCTGATAGATTAGTGTCATCTGTATTATTATTCAGGACAACCCCTTCATCTTCAGATCCAGAATAAGAGTACTCTAGTCCATCGTCCAAATCATCAGATTGTATACCAGGCATTGCAAAAGTGTAATATCAATACTATCTTGTCTATCTCTATACACCTTAGGATTGAATAAACAATAGGATCTAGGGTAAGTAAATAAGTATTTATTTAGTAGAGATGATATAAAAAAAAAAGGAAAAAAAAAAAAAATTATATCAACAAGGCTGTGCAATTGAATAGTTTTTTTTTTCTTCTTCTTCTCTTAAGCGCGTCTTGTCTAACAACATCAAAAAGAAAAAAGAAGAACACCACAAAAAAACATAAACAGTAGATTGTTTTGATTTATTTAGAGTCCCCCCCTACGTAGTATAGATACAAAGATACATACATATACCAATACAATATTAGAAAACTGAAACTGAAGACATACATAATGAGCTCTCAGTTTCACTCTCCCACGAAGGATGACATAGACGAGGGAGAAATACATGAGTCTCCCTTGCGTTCTCCCTATCCAGAAGACGATGAAGAAGGAGAAGTGGAAGAGGAACAAGGACAGGAACATGAACTAGACTTGGAACAAGTACAATCGGATCATGGTTCCAGCAGTATGGATATAACATTATTAAGAACACCAAGAAGAATCCCCTCTCCAGAAAAGACCACTCCTACTGCTGTTCCTTCTACACCCCATAGAACTCCTCCTCCTTCAAGCATATCAAATGAGCTCTCCCATTCACATAGATCAAGAATTATAGTGCACACTCCTAAAACTAGATCCAACACATCAACACCTAGACGATCTCCCGAAAAAGTAGCAAAGACTCCACGAAGAGCATCCACATCAGGAGATAACAACAACAACAATAGTGGGTCTAGAACCCCATCAAGAACGAATACACCTAGAAGAACACCTAGAAGACAACCCACGACGCCCATAATTTTGAAAGCAATGCAAGATGGATTGACCCCAAGAAGAAACAAGCTTTTATTAACACCCTCAAGGAATAAAACAAATAAAAGATACTCTCCAAGACATGATTTATTGATGCTTGGTAGATTACTGAGTCAAGAGAAGGAACAAGATAGGAAAAGACGGAGAATTGAAGAGGAAAATCAGAATCATGCTAGAGCCTTAAATTCCCTTTACCAATACATTTCATCAGATCAAGCATCTTCATTGTCATCTAGCCAATTAGATGAAATATTAGAAATTAATTCACAATCACAATCACAATCAGTGGAAGCAAGATTCACTCCCGGACTAGGGATAATACTGGAATCACAACAACAACAAAATGATTTCAGCGATGAAGGAACCTTTTCCCAAAATTTACCATCTACGTACGAAATTGACTCACAATCACAAGATGTGGAAAACTTTGTAGATCAAACCGCTGATCATGATGAACAAAGTCGAACATCTATAGTGACCACATCCGATAAGACTCCAAGAAGAGCAAGATTATCAAGTAGATTATCATTAGAGAATTCTCTACCAAACGACTCAAACATTGCCATTCCTGAAGCAATTATCAGAGAAGAGGGTGTTTACGGTTTGGATTTAACAGAAGAAATCAATGCCAACAAGTCTATACTTGAAGGGGAAAATCCATTCTTTGATAATGACGATTATTATAATGATTACGATGACGATGAAGACGATGAAGATGATAACATCGATGTCAATACTAACGATGATGTAACAGGAACTTCTCCAACCAGAAGAAGTATATTCAGTGATACCACTGAGCAACCAGATTTGTCGCTTCTTAACCAATCCCCACTTCGTGCTCCTTCATTCATCACTATGAGACGCAGAAATCCAATACCATCTTCTTCTACATCTAAGAAGAGACTCTCTCAGGGACAATTTCCATTAAGCGTTTTGAAGCGTTTGACCAAATCTTTTCTCCCGGAGGGGCAACAGCGTAAACTGCTCTCAATGGAATCTTTGAAAGCACTACAAAAGATCAGTGATGAGTTTTTCATGCAGGAATTGGAAGACTTGGAGTGCTATGCTAAACATGGTAAACGGAAAGGTATTAACTACAACGATGTTAGATTGTTATTAACAAGAACCAAAGTTCAGCCGCAATTTGATTTACTAAACTTGAGTGCTGGTTCTGGCCCTGTTGATATAGATTCAGAAATTCTAAAGTTGGGATCATCTATCTTTGACCTTGAAGATGTTATGGAAATTGAAAAGGTCATTTATTCAGATAAAATCAATGCTTTGAAGAAAATGGAAAGAAAGGACGCTAGAGACGAGAAAAGGAGATTAAAACAAGAACAGGAAAATAAGACTACCAGTTTGGAATCAATACAACATCACCTGTCTAACGACACCGATAATGAGCCATCTAATCAAATAAGTGCTTCTAGTGGAGTTTCCGAAGATCTACAAGGTATGGACAACTTGCACCTGGAAGAGACTGCTGCCGCGGAGGAGGATGATGATGATGAAGATGTCATTGATATAAGGTACTATAGATCTAGCATAGACATTGGTATCCAGAACAGAGATGACAATGGATCTTCTGAGGAGTCTTATGAGATCCCAATGGAAGAAGAAGAAGAAGACGAATAAAATAGTGAGTAATTGAATCTCTACTACTACATGTGTTATATATATATTTGTACATTACTTTTGTATACTATTTTTGTTTTATATATTGCCCCGATAAATAGGGGAAACAAAACAATAATGATAATTGTAAAAATTTTAATTTGGATACTAATCAACAAACACAATTCGATGTAAATAGTAAAAAGAGAGATAAACTCCGAAAAATAATTTTTTTTTTTGTAAGTTGAAGCGTTTAGTGAAAATTTATCGATTCAATTTTTCATTTTTCATTTTCCAATCATGTCTAATTGGCCCTTTGAACTGCAGAAAGACACAGCATATAACAAATATATACAGCCACAGTCTTTGATTTTAGAGTCATGATGTTAAGATCAAAAGCGATGACAGGGACATTGAAATTTTCCTTCAAGAAAATTCAAAATAGATCCATTAGTTTAACATCAGATTTGCAAGCATCACTATCCACTAAACCGATTCTACCAACGATAGTCATCGGAGCAGGCCATGCAGGTATAGAAGCAGCTTGTGGTTCATCCAGAACCGGTGTGATGACTACATTAATCACCCCAGATTTGACTAAAATCGGTACCACTTCATGTAATCCGGCATTTGGGAGGCATCGGAAAAGGTACCTTATTGAAAGAAGTTGATGCCCTGGATGGTGTTGCCCCTCGTATTGTTGATATCTCTGGTATTCAATACAAAGTTCTAAACAGATCTCGTGGTGCCGCTGTGTGGGGCCACAGGGCTCAAATTGATAGAGAATTATACTTAAACAATATGCAAAAGTTTTTGAAAGACTATGAGAACTTGAATATCGTTGAAGGTAAAGTGGAAGATTTAGTTATCGACTTTACGGAAACAAGGGATGACAAGGGAAGACCGTACGGTAGTGTTAAGGGTGTTGTTTTAGACAATGGAGAATTATTGAGATGTGAAAAGGTTGTTATTACCACTGGTACGTTCTTATCAGGTGAAATCCATTTGGGTTTGGATGTGTGGCCAGCTGGTAGAATAGGTGAATGTGCTTCATATGGTTTAAGTGACACATTTAAAGATATTGGGTTTAAACTAGGCAGATTGAAAACTGGTACACCACCAAGAATCAGTGCTAAGACTGTGAATTACGATTTAGTGACACCAGAATCAGGGGACACTGCTCCCGAACCAATGAGTTATATGAACGATGCACCATGGATCACTGATCAGCTGGATTGTTATTCGACTTTCACCACTAAGCCAATGCATGACTTGATTTTATCCAATTTGGACAAGTCTATCCACATTAGGGAGACAGTTAAGGGCCCAAGATACTGCCCATCTATAGAAGCTAAACTAATCAGATTCAAGGATAAAGATAGACATAGAGTGTGGTTGGAGCCAGAAGGGTTAGACACAGATGTGATGTATCCAAATGGTATTTCCTGTACAATGCCAGCTGATATCCAGGACCAAATGTTGAAATACATAATAGGTTTGGAGAATGTTAAAATGTTGCAACCTGGTTACGGTGTCGAATATGACTATGTTGATCCAAGAGAGTTAAGACAGACATTGGAAACAAACTTGATTGATGGTTTGTTCTTAGCAGGACAAATCAATGGTACTACCGGTTATGAGGAAGCAGCATCACAGGGTATTGTTGCTGGTGTTAACGCTGGTTTATCATACCTTAAAAAGGACCAGTTAAAGCTTGACAGATCTGATGGATACATTGGTGTTTTGATTGATGATTTGATTACCAAGGGTGTTGATGAGCCATACAGAATGTTCACATCCAGATCGGAATTCAGAGTCAGTGTCAGAGCAGATAATGCCGACTTGAGATTAACTGAAAAGGGCCGTGAATTGGGATTTGTCAGTGATAAGAGATGGAGTTCATTTACCAAGGATAAAAAAGGCATGGAACAATCATTGGAGATCTTGAAGAATTTCAAGTTAAGTTCTGCCAAATGGTCGAATGCTTTGCCTCATATTTCATTTGCTGATGATTCCAAGACCAAATCTGCATTTGAAGTGCTGAGATACAATACAGTTACGGTGGACGATGTTATTCCAATAATTGAGAATTCTACGTTGAATGACTTACCAAGAAGAGTGAGACAGAAATTAACTGTTCAAGGTGCTTATCAGGGATACTTAAGTAAGGAAAACAAATACGTTAAGGCTTTTAAAGCAGACGAGAGATTACTATTACCTGTGAATTACAACTATGGCAATGAAACTACTTTATCCAATGAAGTTGTTAATCTTTTAAACGAGGTGAAACCAGAGACAATTGGACAGGCCAGAAGAATCCAGGGCATTACCCCTGCTGCTATTTTTGAACTATATCGTATCTCTAAGAATCATCAGTTAGGAGTTTCAAAACACTGATGCATTATTTGAGAAATTGGGCATATATATACACACACACACACACTTTCAAGGATATAAATAGACAATTTCATGTAAATAGATAACTACTTGTATAATACAAAAATTCTTTAATACCTAATATATAAGGGGCTATAGTTTCGATAAATAAAGTTGGAAAACTATATTAATATGAATGACATAGTATAAATAAATAAATAAGTATGTAGAGAGAGAGAGGTTAACAATAAAATTTGTCAGTTTTTAATTAACAAATTAATGTTAGAGGAAGGGTTTTATGATTTTTTGATTTTTTGATTTCTAGTTTATTGATATTCGTAAAGGAAATGTATAAATATTGTATGATTTCTGAATGGAACGAGCTTCAGAGAGTCTTATATGAATAATGTGTTGATTGTTCTGTAGTTGGAGAAAAGGGAATGATGAGGGAGGGTTATTATCTTTTAATCTAGTCTGATCTAATCTTCTTTCATAAGACTTTCTTGTCTCTTTAATTCATCAATTCTCTTGAAACCTTCATATTTAGTCTCATTGGTTGGGAAACCTAGAATGTGTTGACGCACACTAGTGATTGAGTCTCTGATACCAATGTTGAAGTTTCTGTCAGCTTCCCAGAATAACCAGGTACCGAATAGGGTTCCTGCAGCAACTGGTTGTCTTAAAAAGAAGAAAAACCAGACTGCAGGTCTGTAAGCAGCCATAAAAGCCATTTTGAAGTTATATTATGGTAATTAAACTGAAAGTTATGTGGTAGACCAGTTAAACGTTGTAATTAAAGTAATGATTATAAGGGGGTAATCCTATTTTCAAAAAAAAAATGGTGTATTTATGTTACCTTATAAAAATGAGGGGAAAGAAGCAAAAGAAGGAAGGAAAAAAACAAAAAACGCTAATATTATATAGATCACGTGAATAGCTGACGTAATGGATGATGTAATGCAATTACCCGGCTGAACGATAATCGACTTTTGGGAAATAAAGCAGACGCGCCGATAGACGCACCACCCCAACGTCTTTTTGCGTCTTTTTTTTTTTCTTTTTTTCTTTTTGGCCTTTTTTTTTTTTGCTTTTTTGGAATAAAAATGAATGCCTGGCCCAGAAGGGTATCAAATAATGGAGAAACCCTTTTACTTGGAAACCTTGTCACGATTGACATTTACATTTGCTTTCATCAAGAAATTACATGCTATCAAATATTGGATAATTAATTGCCATTTTCTGCTTTTTTGAGTTGCCAAGTTTTTGTTTGTTTTTGAATCATCTCTGCTCATTGATTAACAGACATCTTCTATCCATATTAAATAATCTCCGATACATTGAAAAAAAACCCCCCAAAGTATCAGACCAATTTCTTTTGTACCATTATCTCCAAGCAAGACCAAACTACACATTACAGGGACATTTTGAATAAGATATAATTGAACCTGGAACTTGCTATTACTACATTCATTGCATTTGAGTTAAACATTGTCAGATTTCTTATTATCTTTTTGCATATATTATTCTTCATCACGTTCTCCGAACACGAAGTTTTAATCAAAATAATACTTTAAAAAAAAAACACAGGCAATAAACTATTGCTGTTCCACTGAACAACGAATTTAAATTTCTCTTCGGTTATCAAAATAAAACTCATATATTACTAGATGTCAGCTGACACTTTGTCCTCCGAATTTTTGCAAGGTTCACAACAAGAAACGCAAATGCAGGATTTGCAACACCATCACCAACAATCTGCTGCTATTCATCAGTACTATCAGCATGATCCATCCCAACTATCGGTTGATTACATAGACCCTACAGATTACACAACAGATCAGTCACTAATATCGGGAAATTCCCCTCCTCCTTCTTCGGTTGTTCATCAACAGCAACAACAGCAGCAACAACAGCAGCAACAGCAGCAAGAACCTGCTCAAGATCAACCGTACTATGTTAATGCCAAGCAATACCACCGTATCTTAAAGAGAAGAATAGCAAGAGCCAAACTTGAAGAAACTCTAAAGATACAAAGAGGACGTAAACCGTATTTGCATGAATCCAGACACAAACACGCTATGAGAAGACCTAGAGGTCAAGGAGGTCGTTTCCTAACAGCAGCAGAGATTGCAGAACGTGATAGACTGTTGAAACTAGTGGAAATGAAAAAGGAAGGTGGCGAGTCCATTGATGGTGCTATCAGTGATGGTACCAATACTGCTACTCCAGATGCCGCTTCTACCCCAGGTTTAGCTGGAAATGAACCAACTGTCCAAACTACAACATCTGTGACCACCGACACAGTCAATGACAATAATACTAATGCTAATGAACAAAACCAATAACCAACACTGTAATACGCAAGCACTATGATCCAACCATCTTCAGTTATTATGATATTTTATTTCTTCTTCTTCTTCTTTTTTCCTTGCACAGGATACTTGAAAACTAAAAGTTCGACCACCTCTTAATTTATAGGTATTTTCTTTTTCCTGGTCCTCTATCTTTACTTTTCATTCTTTCATTTTCTTTTCTTTTCATTGCCATCTCTTATCTTCTTCTTTATTACTTTATCTGCTTAGATTCTATTTGCTTTTACTTTACGACGACGACTTTATTTTTATTTTTTTGTGTTTTTTTCCTTTCTCATCACATTGACTTTCATACTGGGTAATTTTACATTTACATTTCCTATTTACTATTTCTCTTCTATGGGGCTTTTTCAGATTGCCTTATTTAGTTTTTCAGGGGTTTATATCCATTCAATTTGATGAATCCTCTTAGTGGAATCTTCATCCTGGTTAAAATTATTTGTTTTAAAAAAAATGTGAAATGTTAGAATTAATTTTTCTGTTAATTGACAAAATCATGGTCCTACGAGAAGTATATGCTAAGTAATTGGGTCTATGTTCAGCAAGTAAATATACAAAAAATGTGGTAAAGTTATAAAAGGTTAGTAAAAGGGTAACAAATAAAGAAAGAGATATAGGTAGATGAAAAACAATTAAAATATGCAAAAAATGATAATAAGACATGTGTCAAAAAAAACACACAAACAAAGCAACAAATTCAGATCCTTTACGCTAATCCTAAATGTTGTAAACGTTCCTTGGATTCATTGTCCAATTCATACATCAATCTCTGCGTGAATAATTCAAAAATACTCAATTTGTTCTTGAAATAGTTCAAAATATCTGACTGTGAAGTGATCTCTGACTTAATAGGATCAAATGGTCTGTTCTGAATGACATTTAGTCTGTTGAAACTGGAACCAAATGTCAAATCATCATTTTCTAATTCCAGCATGATTTCATAGTTTTCATTCATATTCTTATAGTCTTTAATCGAATCACTTGAAACCAATTTCAATAATTCCACAATAGATGCCGATATCTTAGCTGGATCAACTAAATTACTATTTTCAGTTATCAAATTGGTCAAACCGACAATTAACAACTTCTTATCTAACAGGTTGTTAAATTTGATAATGTTTGGGACGAACAGACTGCCAAATATTTGATTGAATAATCCAGGTTGAACATTATCGATAAATTTAATGGCAAATGTAGAGTTTAGACCATTCTTGTTGGTAAAGGATGTTGATGTCGAAAGACAGGCAATAGAACATATAAAAATAATGAATTTCTTGGTGAACTTCTCTGTTTTAGAATTTTGTAGTCTGGATAAAATAATAATAGCAACTTCTTTCAAGTATGGTTGTAATAGGTTCAAATCAATACTGAATAAGATAGTTTGTAAGAACTCAAATCCAAGATGGTCATTAGCCTTGGAAGAGATTAACTTTTGGAAAACACCTAGAATCGGAGTTAATGATTCACCCGTTTGGAATAGTGTTGGCTTAAATTGGATGATTGACTGTAATAATCTCTTGATAGCTGGAATGTTACCCTTGTATTGCCAGATGGAAGGATCGCATAATGGTTTAACCAATTGCTCATATTCAGCAGGAATTGGTTTACTTGGTGGATACACTTCTAAACAATAAGCCAATATTTGAAAGGAATATGGAATGAATTCTTGAATTTCTTGTCCCAAAATGGACAATAGAGTCCCTTTGATGGCTTCCACTATCGCTTCAATTTGTGCAACATTATATTTGATTATTACACAGATTGACTCAAACGTATAATGTGAAAATCTTGGATTAGACGGGTTTTTACCAATTATGTCGACAATTCTTAGCAGCTGTTGTAATAGTTCTAGGGAAAATTGATCTAATGAATCCTGTGCAGTTAGTAAGATTCTCATGATACATTTCATCAAAAACTCATTTTCCGCCAACTTTTCAGGTGTGTCACCCTTTTTGAACATTAAGCCAAACAAACTCATCAATAAGTTTTGGCAAACATTAGGTGGAATATCATTCTTGTCAAACAACAATTCTTGATGATTGTTTGGATTTCTAAGAGCTAAAATCTTTTCAATGGTGATAGAAGTATATGTATAAACAACATAATTGTTGTCTTCGAAATGAGATGAAAGTAATGGGAATGTTTCAATCAATTGTTGTTTTGTCAACTGGTTTCTAAAAGTGAAAATATATTTGATTGCATCAACCTTTAGAATAGGATGGGAAACTTGGTTGACTAAATCTGGAGCAACATAAGTAGTGAAGAATTGAACCACATCAACAAGCAAATTGGTAGAGGTAACACCTGCATTAGTTAGAGAACCATTGGTAGCAATGGCACTGAATAAATATAAAGATAAATCTTTTGATTTCCAGTTAGCTGGATTGCCTTCAAAGTCGGCTAGGTAATGGTTAACATATTTCATGACAACTTGCGTAACAACTTGTTCATTACTGTCTTTTAAAGCTCGTAAAATGTCAGTGGATGCTCTTCTTCTGGTATCAGAATCGGAACCTTCCAAGTCACGTCTTGTGAATTCAATTGGATCATCCTCAAACAACTCTTCGTCAGACTCTCTTAGAGTGACATTAGGTAAAATAATCTTTTCCGTGATTTCAGTTAATGCAGTTTCATTGGTTAATGTCGCACTGTATCTTTCTAAAGATGCAATTGCAGTAAGAAAGTTTAATGCCTTTGATACCAGTAAATCATATTTCCTTTGTAAACCGGTTTGCTTTAACAAATCCCAAACGGTTTCGATGAATGTAGGGATGAACTTTTCAAATTCCTCACCGTATCTAGTTGTATATAATTGAATCAAGTCACATATTTGAGTTTTCACTAATGTAATTGGCTCAACTTCCTCATCATCATCGTTATCAATCAATAATGGATTGGAGTATAGCAAGTATTTGTGCATGATATTCATACCTTCTGTCAAATGATCCTCAAAAAATTCAGGAATATCCTGACAGTTTAAATCATAATATATCTTAATTAATAATTGCAAGTTTTCAAATAGTAGGTTCAAGGTTTTCTTATCGCCTTCACTTTTTCCAATTGCCCCATCAACCTTCTGTAACTGTAGTAAAAACGATGGTGCAAATTTTCCCAAAACCATTTTGATTTCCAAGAACAAATCATCAGAGGGAGTAGCTGGCCTCCATCTCTTGAAAATGGAATGGGCGACTCTCAAGACACCCTTATTCACAGTCATATCATCTTGATTCAAAGTGGAGATTAATTCATCTAATAATTCAGGCCACGTTGCTGGAAATTCACTCTCTGCGATTAAAGAAATGGACTCACCAACTTGAACTTGTAATGAATCAGGTAATGTGACCATCAACTTGACAATTTCACTTTTAATGAGGCTTGCATCTTCCGAATTGATGGCATAGTTTCCCGATTCGTCCATCCATTTTCTCTTAACAAGGTTCTTGAAGTACAATGAACCTGCTAGTCTTATTGATTGACTGATGTTTGCACTAGCAACAACATGCAGCAAAGTCAAGGGAAACCCCTGCTGGTTTTCCAGGTTTTTCAGTGTGTTCGCAGCCTGGTTAGCTAATGTTGATGACAGGGATTGTTCCAACACCTGTGCCACTGAATTGATGTCAGACATTGTTGATGATTAATATAGAAGGTTGTACTTGCCGTGTGATGTAGTCAACGTTTGATCACTCTCTGTACTACTGCACCTTGGTAAAACATAAACATGATTTGGCGTTATATACAGAGAGAGCAGAGAGAGAGAGCAGAGAGACGAGAAAATCTTTCAAAAAAAAAAGTCAGAAAAAAAAATTTTGCGATCGACTAATCGTCGTCTATCTTTACTACTCTACTAATACAATTGATTAGTTGTTGTAATGTCTAGTATGTTAACATATATGATACATAGAAAGTATTGGAAATAACAAAAAAAGGAGTATATATAAAAGAATATATATAGTGTAATTAATGGTTCACAAAAGTTAAAACGAAAAAAGAAGAAAAACTAGTAAAAACTCAAAGGTGTAGTGTAAAAAAAAAACCAAATATCGAAATAGAAAGAGGGAAGAAGTGTGATGATTGATTACCAATCATCGTCATCATCATCTTCTTCATCATCACTTTCTCTTCTAGCCTTTTGTCTAATTGCAGCCGCCAAATCGTTGGCTAGCGAACTTTCTTCTTGCTTCTTCTCCTTCAATGCAGCTGCTAGACTATTAGCCAATCCACCATTGGAAGCACCAGAGGTGGCAGCTTGTGGTTGGGAGGTTGGGGCAGTAGCAGGGGCAGAAGGTGTAATTCCACCAGCCGGAGGAGTGTATTCAACAATGTATGCAGTTGGAACCCAACCTTCCTTTGTTTCATCCAGGGTTTTGGCTAAGGACCATCCACTTTCAGCAGTTTGCAGGACATAAACAACTGTATCCTTAGTAAGTGGAAGTTCTGATGCATTGGCACCAGAGCCAGGGAAGTCATATGCAGCCTTGAAGGTAGGCCATTTTGGCTTTTCTGGTTGGGCTGGAGGAGGTGGCGGTGGTGGTGGTGGGGTAGCAGCAGAAGCAGCAGCAGCAACCGGTTGCCTTTGAGCTTGTTGACGAGATTGAGGAGGGGTAGGCTTTGGCTTTGATGATGCCGCTTGAGGAACAGGTTTTCTATTTATTGTTGGCTTATTAGCTTGATGGTGTGCTGGTGCTGTAGGAACAGGTTTTCTATTAATTCTAGGTTTGGTAGCAGCAGAAGGAGCAGAAGGAGCAGAAGGAGCAGAAGGTGCTGGTTTTCTGTTAACTTGACCTGGATGATAAGCAGCAGCGGCAGCGGCAGCAGCAGTAGGACTTTGTGGAGTAGGTGCCGATGATCTGGCAACAGTATTTCTGGTAGCCCTTGATGCACCTGTAGCTGCTAAAGTGTTCTTATAACGATCAATAGTGTTGGCGTTTGACAAGATACTTCTTCCTTTAGGTTTCTTTTGAGAAGAAGATGATGCTGGTGCACCTCTTCTAACTGCGACAGTGGATGATTTGTACAAATCACCATTTCCAGGTGCAGCATCACTAACGCTAAACTTAACAATATGTGGCTTACCCGGTTTCTTGTTGTAAGAGATAGTTGGACCAATGGCAATACTCAATGATTTATTGATTTTCTTCATGTGTGTGATAAGTTCAGTCTTGAACATCGTATTGATTAAAAGGTCTGGTTGCGTTGGTGAGTTAAGGTTGATAGCAACCCAATCATCTTGCAAATTGGAAAGAGAAACTTGCTTGATGCTGTTGATTGGAATATTGTTTTCAATGACATAAGAAACTTGTCTGTTTAATAATTGTTCGCCAACGACAATGAATTTCGATGTGGTCAATAAAAACACCTTTGGCAGTCTTTGAGCAGATCTACCGAATTTAGCATGCAACATCTCTCCTCTGGCTGAGAAAACAATAAAGTCTGTCAATCCAACAGATTTCATGACAAACTTACCTGGACCACCAGATTTATCATTACAGTTCAAATAATCTCCCATATAAGCTCTGGAACCTAACAAACTCAATCTTCTTCTCTCCTTTTTGTTTTGAATCAAAGAGGTACCGTAGTCTCTCAGTTTTTCATACTTATTACCACCAACTCTTTCTCTAAACAATCTTTGACAAATTCTAGCTGCATTTTCTCTTCTCTTCAAATATCTTCTACAAGCTCTTTGAATAACCTTGGCCTTGTTACCCCAGTAGTTTTCTCTCATCTCTTCCAATGAGAATAAGGTTTCTGGTTTCTTAATAAAAACCTTACTCACACCTAACTGCCATTCAGAATCTGTAATACCAGTGTCTTTCAAAATTAGTGAAGTTGCAGTCTTAGCGTCACCCTGCCATATATATTCACCTGCATACGATGTCTTTGTTGATAGTAAATAAAATCTCTCAACAAATTTCTCAAATGTTTGTCTGTATGCAAAACCAGCTCTTCTGATTCTAACATTTTCTTGTAAACCCAAGTATTTAACTTGATGCAAAACAGCCTTTGTATCGTACTCAGATGCTGATCTGTTTTGATTTGGTTTAATTGTTCTGATGTAAGATGGCGAAGCCTTGGACAATGTCTCAACCAACAAGTTTGCACTCTTCTTGATCTTATCACCGGCAGTAGGTGGCCTTCTCTTGGAGTTAGCGTCCACGGTCTTAGGGAATAACGATTTCAAGAACGGACTAGTGGTTGTTTCAAGCATCTCCAATAAATCCTTCAACATTTGATCCTTGTTTTTGTCGGTCATGGAGACAATATCATATGTCACATCACCAGCATAGTGCTTGACAAGGAATTTAGATTGTCTAAGCTCAAAGTGAGGATTAGAAGCAACTAAATTCAATCTTTGAGCAAATGATTGATCAGCAGCCTCTGAATCAGCATGCGCAGTGGCACATGCATCACTCAAGGCAGCA
This sequence comes from Ambrosiozyma vanderkliftii, assembly GCA_003705225.2. NCBI lineage: Eukaryota > Fungi > Ascomycota > Pichiomycetes > Pichiales > Pichiaceae > Ambrosiozyma > Ambrosiozyma vanderkliftii. Next base: position 94,404 of record PPHW02000008.1, read on the forward strand.
AAAATACCAGGAGGATTTTTCGATTCGATTAAATCACAGACAATTTGATTGTTAAAGTATTTAATTGGAGTCCATTGAATCTGTTCTTTAACATATTCATCTTGTTCAGATTTCAATGTCAATTGAATAAAAATTTGTTGTAATTTTTCATTAACGTAGTTGATACATAATTGTTCAAATGAGTTGTGGTCAAAGATTTCAAAACCGTAGATATCTAAGATACCAATAGATTTATGAGATTGACTCTTCATGGTCTGGAAAGATTGGTTAACTCTGTCGACGATCCAATCGAATAAATTATTGTAAATACCCTTTGCCAATGCATCTCTGACAGCTGTGGCCTGGACGGTGTTCAATGGCACATGGTAAACAGAACCTCTCTTCATACCATGTGAAGTTTCCATAACTCTCTCAATTAAAGCCTTAACTAACAAATTGGAATCAACTTGTAACAAGTATGCGACAAAATCAGTGACTCCAGTGTCTCTAACTGTGGCATTACCCTCTTCATCTTCGGAAAAGCTCACATTACCTAGCCATAGAATAGATGCTAATAATCTGAAAACATTATCCTGTTCATCTTGTGTCATTCCAATGGTTTTCATGGCTCCGATTGTATCTTGAAAATCCTTCACATCGTCAATGGAACTAACAGTGGTACAGCCAGAGGCCGATGTGTAAACATATTGTTCTGGTTGTTGAACACCAAATGTCTGTCTGTAAGTGTCGGAGGCACCTTTAGTGAATTGATAAAAGATATGAAAGTTTCTTTCGTTTTTAATTTGACCAACAACTCTTTGTTTTTCCAATAGATAATTGGTAATGTTACCACTGACAGGTTCGTATGCCTTATTGAAATGAATTTCTAAATATTTACCATGTCTTGAAGAGTTATCATTTCTCAATGTTTTCGCACAACCAAATGATTCCAATAATGGATTTGTGGCTAGAACCATATCTTTGATGTGTTGAATTTGAGATGAAGAGGAGTAAGAACCCGAGACCGAGGCAATGTACTGCATAATTCTTTTAGCAGCTTCGGTTTTACCTGCACCAGATTCACCAGAGATAATGACACATTGATTATCATCATATGCTCTCATGTTATAGAACATGGCCTCAGCAATGGCAAAGACATGTGGAGGAACCTCCAATCTGTTTTTATTCATATATGATTTCAACACTTCTTCAGTGTAGATACCTAGATCTCTGAATGGATTAACAGAGATCAAGACATGCCCGATATAGGTGTAGATAGTACCATTGTGGAATCTCTTTTCCAAGTTCTCATTGATTGCTTGATCACTAATGGTAGATAATAATGTCAAATCTGAGACACCAACTTCCTTCTTTTTGGATGATTCAAATTGAGCCTTTTTAATAGGAGCTGATCCACTCTTAGTACCGGATTTCTTCGGAGGAGGGGCACTACCAGATGTCTTATTTCTGTTTCTTCTGTGTAATCCCATCATCTTGCTAGAAATGTATATGAATTACTAGGAAAATACACACAAAAAGTATCGTATAGGTTTAGAAAAAATAAAGGAGATGTAACAGACAAAATCTGATAAAAAGGAATTAAATAAGGAAAATTATTAAAAAAAATGGATGGCTGGCTGGATTATAGAGAGCAAATGACCGGCACACTATAAATAATATATACTACATATAATATATGTAAATAAATTATATAGAGAGTATATTATATATATTATATATTATATAGAAGAATAATTGGCGCAGCTTACTTATATAGACACAGAAAAAACAGATAATTACATCCGTGCACCAATTATTAAAAAGGTCGATAGACCTTCCAATAATTAGCGACGATTTTCTGATCTTTTTGATAATTAAATAATTTGAGTGAAAAAAAAAAGTGGATCTATTTTTCTCTCTAATAGATTTTTCTCCAATTCTAGTCTTTTCTTGTAGGTAAATATAAATATATATATATATATATATATATATAAATACTATATTAGCATATCAGAATAACCATCGATTATATTATTTACCAGTCATGTGGGACGATTATTTCTCGGTGCAAATCTTCTTTATCATCTTAAGAGAGACTCTTGAGAGTGCGATCATTGTCTCTGTGTTATTATCATTTGTTAAACAAAACTTTACATCCTTAGATTCAGAGGGTAATCCATACTTGACAATCGACCATAGTGTGTACAAGGGACTCAGAGCACAGATCTGGGTCGGTGCATTATCCGGATTGGGTATCTGTTTGGGTATTGGTGCTGTGTTTATTGCCGTTTTCTATGTCATTGGTAATGACATCTGGTCTATGGCTGAAAGAATCTGGGAGGGAATGTTTAGTATTTTAAGTGCAATCATCATCTCTGTGATGGGATTAGCATTGTTAAGAATCAATGAATTACAAACAAAGTGGAAATGGAAGTTGGGTAAATCGTTAAATGAACAAAATGACGAGGAAATCATTAATGAAGTGGCCCCTATGGGTGAAGATGTTACAAAACGTGTGAAATTGAAGATGAGAATGAAACAATTAACCAGAAAATACGCTTTGGGTATTCTACCATTCATCACTACGCTTAGAGAAGGTTTAGAAGCTGTTGTGTTTGTTGGTGGTATTGGTGTCAATCAACCTCCTTCGGCCTTCCCATTGGCCATCATTGCAGGTGGTCTCTTGGGTTGTGTTATCGGTGTTGTCATGTACAGAGGAGGTAACAAGATGTCATTACAGTATTTCTTGATATTATCCTCATGTTTCTTGTATTTAGTTGCAGCTGGTTTAATGTCTAAGGGTGTTTGGTTCTTGGAGTTGGAAAAGTTTGTTCAATTATGTGGCCAGGATACCTCAGAAGAGGGATCTGGTCCTGGTTCCTACGACATTAGTAACTCTGTCTGGCACGTGAATTGCTGTAATGGATTAACTGATGGTAGTTGGATGTTGCTTAATGCCTTGGTTGGTTGGACTAACTCTGCCACATATGGTTCAGTTATATCATACATTGCATTCTGGGGATTTGTCATTGCTTTGTTAAAGATGAAGCAGTATAAAGAGAAACACGGTCGTATTCCATTCGTTCCTCTTAAATATCAATTGAAGGCTATCAAGAAAAGAATTGCAGTTGATAGAATTTTAATTCATGAGTATATGGATCAATACCATGAATTACAAAGTAACATATCTGCCGAAGATACCTCTAATGGTGGTGATTTTGATGACGAACATGTCACCTCCCCTGGCCAACAAGATTCTGAAACTTCAAACTTAATTTCAGCTGGTAATCATTAATGAAAAAATATATCCTTCAAAACTGGTTTAATTACCTGACCGATATCTTTTGTTATGGGTATTATGATACCTTTTCTCTTGCCTCTTCGCCATCTTTTGCTTATAATTACGTCTTATTATGAAATGCATCTCTATTTTCTATCTAACTTCTATTCATCATGTCTTCTTTTTTTTTTGTTTTCACCGTTTTTCCTACACAATTTAAAATTAGAAAATACAATACAATAAAATACAATAAAATTAGAAGTTTCATATTATATAGTAAGAACAAACAAACCGGAGGGTGTGTGAAATCGTTAAAAGAAAAACGGAAAACTAAGTAATGCAGTGAATAAGTTAAGCACTTCCAAGTTTAAGATAGTTGTAACAAATGATAAAAGGTAACGAGGGAAAACAAATGCAACGTAAAACATGGAAAGTCCCCAAAAGAATGACAAAGTAGAACCATAAAGGGATCAGATAAAGTGAAAAAAAAAATAAAAAAAAAGATACTAAGTAAGAAAAGAAAAGATTAATGGTAATGAGAGTACCAATACCTACCACTAGGAACAATTAAAACCATCCACTGATAAATGATGTTGAACCGTATTGTGGGAATTCAACAGTACCAGTCAAACAGCTAATTAGGACATCATCCTTGGTGTAGGCTCTGGCAATGACAGTGTATTTTCCTGGAGGAACCTCATTTGGAATGGCAACCTCTTTAACCAAGTCATAGACACCCTCCTTGATAGGACATGTCAGATCGACATTTGGTAGTTCCTCACACAAGTCGTATGTTTGGTGTATTAATTTGATGTAACCATAGGTCACATCAACATCAACATAAGCACCTTCCTCGATGTCACCCTGTAGCAAACCAAGAGCGGAGATTGTCAAGTTGGTACCTCTTTCAGGTGGATTAGGAGACAGGTCAACCTTTTTCAATGATAACAATTGATCTGTGGTGGCATCACAGAGTTGTAATGGCGAATCACCTGGGATTGGTTTGGAGTCTTGACCAGGGAAGTTAAATTGAATGGAAAGGGCCGAAGCTGCAGAAGTGGCGACTAATAAAACAGAGGTAAGCTTATTTAAGGAGACCATGATAGAACGATTGGAAGGAAAAAAGTATCAGATAGGAGAATGACTATATTATATATGCCCTATATCTCGTACTTATTGATATATGATATCAAAAGGAGGCAAAAAAAAGAACAAACTAATCAAAAGACTTATGCCTTTTTTAATAATGTAATTAATTTTTGGCTTCTTTGCAGCAGCAAATAATAATAAAAAAATAATGTGGCAGCGCTTAATATATGCACTATATATATATATTTAGTTATTATATATCATATACTAATACCTCTAATACCTCTACTATATAGTGTATCATCCTATTATTTAATTGACGCTGGTGTTACCGGATAAAATTACAGATAAGCTACAGATAAACAAATTACATGCAGACTAGTAAAATATGAATCATTATATAATATGGTAGTGTTTCCATTCTCAAGCTTTTACCGGAATATTTAACATTAGATGTAGTAAAGAACTGTCTATTAAACCACAAGAGAAGACGGTAAATGATCAATAAAAGAAAGTGAATTTCACAGAAAGTACCACTATTATGAGATGTTCTCTCATTAAACATTTACCTTCGACCAATATATACTACAAATAGATACATAGTATATATTGATATAACTGGATAGTCCTCAAGATCTACAAGATCTATTAATTAATATATTAATTAAATTTCACCGATAACGATTACGTAATCAAGAAATTTTTTTTCAAAAAAAAATTTTGTGGGTTTAACTTTTTTTTCAGTATATACATAGAAAGGTGTTTTATATACAGACTTTGATCAGCAATTATACATTTCAATAAACACAAGTACAACAGATCCAAAACATATTAACCAATGGCAGGATCACAGTTAAAGCAGCTCAAGGCTACGTTAAAAGAAGCAGGCCTTACGGGGCAAACAAACAGTAAAAAGAAGGGTAAGAAGCATACCAAGAAGACCCCAAATGAGACTAGAAGAGATGACAAACAAGCAGTGCTTTCAAGAATCAGGGAGCAATTCAATCCATTTGATGTCAAAGTGACAAGAAATAAGAGAGCGGATGCTATGTCTAAAAAGCAGGCTGTTGGTAAGCCAGGTATCACAAAACAAGTTGGAGAGGAAAACAGAAGAGCAGAATGGGAAGAGAGAATGTCTAGAAAGAATAAAGTTGGTGGATTGAAAGATAGAAGATTTGGTGAAAACGACTCTACTCTGACTGCTGAAGAAAAGATGTTGGAAAGATTTACTAGAGAAAGACAAAGATTAGCCTCTAAATCATCGTTATATAATCTAGATGATGACAATGATGATGATGATGATGATGATGCTCAGCTAACCCATTTTGGTAAATCTTTATCAATGGGATTTAATGATGAGGGAGATGAAGATGAACAGGATGATGAGGGCGATTTTTTTGACAAAAAGAGAAAGATATCAGAATTAGAAGATATTCCAGCAGAAACTCCAGGTAGAAAGAAAACCAAGGCTGAAGTGATGAAGGAGGTGATAGCAAAATCCAAATACTACAAGCATGAAAGACAAAAACTACAAGAAAACGTGCAGAACCAAGTTATGGAATTAGACGACGAATTTGGTGATGTCATGTCAAGTATTCATGGGATCAAGCCTGTCAAGGGTAAGGGTTTCCAACCGAAATCTGAATCTGATATTATGTATGACATGAAGGTGAAAGAAGCTGCTCTAGATAGAAGAGCTGCTCCAGCTGATAGAACCAAAACCGAAGAGGAGCTGATAAAGGAAAAGGAAGACCATTTAGCGAAGTTGGAAGCTGCAAGATTACGTAGAATGGAAGGATTCGCAGATGAAGAACAAGATGCTGGTGGTGCTGATGAATTAGATGATGATTTCTGGGCTAATGAAAGCGAAAACGAACATGATGGTTTTACTATTAAGGATTCTGACAACGAGGAAAATGAAGAAGGAAGCGATGGCGAGGAGAATTCGGATGATGAAGATAGACCTAAGGTGAGAGATAGAATGGATGGTGTTGCTTCGACTATCACCATTGGTGGTAAGGTTATAAAACTGGCCGGTGCCAAGTCCTCAAGTATCAAGAGCTGTCCTGCCACATTAGAGGATTTTGTGCAATTAACTGAGGGTATCGAATCATATGAAGACGTGATCACAATCATAAATAAGATCTTTAAGACATTCCAGCCTAGATTGGGAGCGGGTAATAAGGAAAAAATTGGTGTTTTCGTTTGTGTGTTAGTTCAATACATCTTGCATTTAGCCAATGAAGATTACAGTGAAAAGGATAGAGAATCATATACATTGTTAATCAACTACACATCTAAGGTTGTTAGAGATTTAGTTGAAAAGTATCCAGACCAACTACTGGATGAATTCAGATCCCAAATCAAGTCTATTCAAGACAGAATTGAGACCAGAGATCCATTAGAATATCCAAAGAAATCAGACCTGATGTTTTACACTGTTGTCGGTAGAACATTCTCTACTTCTGATTACTATCATTTGGTAGTCACTCCAACTTTGATATTGATGGGTGAAACCCTAGAATATCTAAGCCCGGATAAATACATCACCCATTTATTCTCTGGTGTTTACCTATGTGACTTGATAATACAGTATCAAAGGTTAGCCAAAAGAATAGTCCCTGAATCAATTAACTTTATGGAAAGAGCTTTGATATCATTGATTCCAGAACCAGAAAAGTTGACTGATTTCACTGACTTGGCGACTAGAGTGAGACAACCAAAAGCCACAAAGTTTTCATTGAAGCCAACTACAGAGTTAAGTTCTGAATATGAACCATTAAGACTTTCAACGTGGACAGAAATTTCAGAAACACAATCTGCTAATTTATTACTCAAGTTAATTAACTCTGTTGATACTTATTCATCTTTGATTTTCAAGGAAAAAAGTGCATTCATTGAAATTATCAAACCATACATCATGATAATGAAACATTTGGTGAAGTATCAAGCTGCTACAACTACTGTTCCTAATTTATTGAACAAATTAAACAACTTGTACAAGATTGCCACCCAGGACAGAGTTCCATTAAAATTACAAGCACACAGAGCCATTGCCATTCCAACTTATGTGCCTAGATTTGAAGAGAACTTCAACCCAGATAAAAAGTCATATGATCCTGATTTAGCCAGACAGGAAATTAGCAAGTTGCGTCACCAAATCAAGCAAGAGAGAAAGCAAAACTTGCGTGAAATCAGAAAAGATTCTCAATTTGAAGCTAGAGAACAGATCAAGAAGAAGAAGTCTGACTATCAAGAATATCATGCTAAGATGGCTAGAATTATCAACTCTATTCAAACTGAAGAAGGTGCCGCTAAGAATGAATATGAGAGGGAAAAGAGAAACAGAAAGGGAAAATAGTTTAATTCATAGTCAATTTATAGATAATATGTTTTGTTTTTTCAATTTTTCTTAGTAAATAGAACTACATTTTTGCTTTAGACGGTAAAATATTATGTCGGTAAAAATATTATACCCAGAACCATCAGGATATCAACTAGATGGCATTCGTTTCTAAATATAACCCGCCAATTCTGTATGTGTGCATTTCTGATCACGATCGTTCTTTTCCAATGTAATATAATATCTGGAAAGTTTGGAGCCAGCCAGTCAGCCGCGCAAACCGGGTACGACAGCTCGTGATGTTTTCAGTTTTTCAAATCATGGTGGTGATGATTCAATACAATAGCAATGTCATGTATCCTTTATTGATTTATTGATCGATTCATCAACTCATCGACTCATCATTCATATGAGTGATAGTAGCAGCGACAAAGTTACTACTCGAGGATTGTACAATTCCAAGTATGAGAGAACTGTGACAGTTAAAGATTGTATTTTATCGTATGGCCGTATCCATGCAATAATTTTATAAGATTTACGAGCGTTTCCCAATCTGCATCCCATTACTAGATGGTACATGAACAGGTGCTTTCAATACAAAAGTGTTGGAATATTCTATGGTATTCTTCAGTTTGGCATGTGGCTTTTCTTTTGGAGGCATATTTCGGTTATATATATAATATCGTGTTGATAATATAACGAATGACAGCTGATGCAATAAAGCTTGGCTGTCGCAACATGTGACGTAGGTCTATTTCCTTTCATTTCTCAGTTGATTATCGAGTTACTTTCCCTTTCCTTTTCATCATATCAATCATGATCACAAAAGTTATGTGAGGAACATTTTTCCTATAAATTCCCCCTGTTCTCCCTCTTTTTCCTGTCGTATTGTATTTGGGTTGATTTTTTTTTTCTCCTCCTTTTCATCATAAATGTCCATTGAAACATTTTAAAGATTTTTTCATTATTCAAAAATTTTAACCAAAATATATCTATCAAAACAGAATATGTCTGTCCCAACTAAAATATTTGCAAGATACGTCTATGACTCCAGAGGTAATCCAACTGTTGAAGTTGATGTCCATACCTCCAAGGGTTTATTCAGAGCCATTGTTCCATCTGGTGCCTCCACTGGTGTCCATGAAGCTTTGGAATTGAGAGACAATGACAAGTCCAAGTGGTTAGGTAAGGGTGTCTTGAAGGCTGTTGCCAACGTTAACGAAATCATTGCTCCAGCTGTTGTCAAGGCTGCTATCCCAGTCACTGAACAAGCTAAGTTAGATGAGTTCTTAATTAAATTGGATGGTACTCCAAACAAGGGTAAACTAGGAGCCAATGCCATTTTAGGTGTTTCCTTAGCTTACGCTAAGGCTGGTGCTGCTGACAAGGGTGTTCCATTATATGCTCATATTTCTGATTTAGCCGGCACCAAGAAGCCATATGTTTTACCAGTCCCATTCCAAAATGTTTTGAACGGTGGTACTCATGCTGGTGGTGCTTTGGCTTTCCAAGAGTTTATGATTGCTCCAACCGAAGCACCTTCCTTCTCCGAAGGTCTAAGAATTGGTACAGAGGTGTACCATAATTTGAAGAACTTAGCTAAGAAGAAGTATGGTTTATCTGCTGGTAACGTCGGTGATGAAGGTGGTGTTGCTCCAGATATTGCTACTCCAAGAGAAGCCTTAGATTTGATTGTTGCTGCCATTAAGGCTGCTGGTTATGAGGGAAAGGTTAACATTGCCTTAGACCCTGCTCCATCTGAGTTCTTCAAGGATGGTAAATATGACCTGGACTTTAAGAACCCTAATTCTGATCCAGCTAAGTGGTTATCTGGTAAGGAATTAGCTAAGCTTTACACCGAGTTGATCAATGAGTATCCAATTGTCTCCATTGAAGATCCATTCGCTGAGGATGACTGGGAGACCTGGACTTATTTCTACAAGGATGTCAAAGTTCCTGTTGTTGCTGATGACTTGACTTGTACCAACCCAATTAGAATCAAAAGAGCCATTGACGAGAAGGCTGCCGATACCTTATTATTAAAAGTCAACCAGATTGGTACTTTAACTGAGTCTCTTCAAGCTGCTCAGTTATCTTACGACAATGGTTGGGGTGTCATGGTTTCCCATAGATCTGGTGAAACCGAAGATACTACCATTGCCGATTTGGTTGTTGGTATCAGAGCCGGTCAAATCAAGACTGGTGCTCCAGCTAGATCTGAAAGATTAGCTAAGTTGAACCAAATCTTGAGAATTGAAGAAGAATTAGGCGACAAGGCTATCTATGCCGGTCGTCACTTCCACGACGGTATCAGATTGTAGGCAATCTGGAACTTTTTTTACTCTCCCTCCAATCAGTTCTTATCCAATTATTTTTTATGAACTATTATTTTAAATTTCAAACTTATATATCTCTTTGTCCGTCTGTATTATCAATAAATTTAGAATTTTACCTTTAATGTCGGACCTATAATCGAGTAGATGCCTAATTGTAGGTAACTAAATGCTAGATCTGCGTGTATACCTACTTACAGCGATAGATGGTATATGGATGTGTAGAAGTTTTTTTTTTCTCACAGGTGCAGGGGTTTGTTACTTTACACGACCTTCTTAGAATATTCTATTCTATTCTATTCAATATTAATATTATGTACGGACCTTTGGCAAAGCAAGCTACAGGGAGGGTGCTGTTCCTCTCTATTTTACCACATTTTACTTTATAAAATTTATATAACAAATATTATACTCTCGGGTAGACAAAACAATGGATTACATTGTTCAACCGAATATACTATATCTATAACATATTATATATATATGGGCTTTGTGTGGTTGAATTCCAAGATGATCCAGGACCAGGAGATTTTTCAATATACAAAAATTTCCGGGGGATGGAGCTACGGCGCTGGGCCTTTTTTTTTCAGATTGTTTTTTTTTTGTTGGTGAAAGACCTTAGAAAGCAACAGTGAAACAAACTTGTCTTTAAATACACCTTCCGTACCTTCAATCGAGTTGTAATTTAACAAGAATGTACTACTGATACTATAGTATCATATAACTGGCAATTGACCCTGTAGTTTGTGCATTGACTGTTTTATTTGTGATGTGATCCTGAGGGGATGGTAGTTGTGATCAAAAAAAAAACTGCGATCTCCGACTCTCCGGGTTGAAGAGTTCCTCTCATCACACTTGGCCGGTTTATTCCATTGTGGAAATGTCGTCCGATGCTACTATTTATGAAACGAAGAAAGAAAACACACAACAGTGAACCATACATTTGGATATACACTCAACTATATATATATATATATAACAACACTAGATCTAGTAGTTATTACAAGGGGAGGGTGGAGGGAATAATATACAAGAATGTGTGGTTAATATAATGACATGTGTGTGTATGTGTGGTGAGGTCAATTAGCAAACATAAACGAAAAATAAATTAGAGTAGCAACTACAACAGGTGACAGCCAGCCTGCCAGCCAGCCTACATCTGCCTTTTTGCCTGCTCCTGAAGAAATGGCCATCTTTATTCCCCAGGTTTCTCTCTCTATTTGATTGTGTTCGGGTTAGGAAGTGGAAAGGCCCTTAGAGGGGGACCCCCCAAATATATATACAACCGATTCAGTCTACGCTATATATAATATATATAACTGACATGAATTGAATACTATAAAACAGTCATCACAGTATTAAGAATAGATGTAAAAAAAAAGGGTGGTTAAATTAAATTAGCAGTTAATAATTATAATTATGTAGGTAGGCACCACATCCATCCACAACAGAGAGAGAAGTTGACAGAGAAATTGTGAGCAAGGCTACACACTAACACTAACACTACTGTTGTCCGCATACCATATTTCGCTATTTGGCTGTATTATTAAATATATAAATTGACAACGTTTTCCACAATTTCTATTCTACTTCAATTCCACAGCAAATCTATTTTGTGATTTGTTCTTACCTTTCTTTTTTTTCCTTTTCTCTTTCCTTTCTTCTTTCTTTCCTTCTTTCTCCTCATCAATTATACTAGAATATATTTTCTTTTATAACTAAATTTTCATATATACAATACATACATAATGTCTGTTCCAACCAAGGTTTTTGCAAGATACGTCTATGACTCCAGAGGTAACCCAACTGTCGAAGTTGACTTACACACCTCCAAGGGTTTATTCAGAGCCATTGTTCCATCTGGTGCCTCCACTGGTGTCCATGAAGCTTTGGAATTGAGAGACAATGACAAGTCCAAGTGGTTAGGTAAAGGTGTCTTGAAGGCTGTTGCCAACGTTAATGAAATCATTGCTCCAGCTGTTGTCAAGGCTGCTATTCCAGTCACTGAACAAGTTAAGTTAGATGAATTCTTGATCAAGTTGGATGGTACTCCAAACAAGGGTAAGTTAGGTGCTAATGCTGTCTTAGGTGTCTCTTTAGCTTACGCTAAGGCTGGTGCTGCTGACAAGGGTGTTCCATTATACGCTCACCTTGCTGACTTATCTGGTACCAAGAAGCCATATGTTTTACCAGTTCCATTCCAAAACGTTTTGAATGGTGGTTCCCATGCCGGTGGTGCTTTGGCTTTCCAAGAATTCATGATTGTCCCATCAGAAGCCCCAACCTTCTCTGAAGGTTTAAGAATTGGTTCCGAAGTTTACCACCACTTGAAGTCCTTAGCTAAGAAGGAATACGGTCAATCCGCTGCCAACGTCGGTGACGAAGGTGGTGTTGCTCCAGATATCGCTACTCCAAAGGAAGCTTTAGACTTGATTGTCGGTGCTATTAAGGCTGCCGGTTACGAAGGTAAGGTTAACATTGCTTTAGATGTTGCCTCCTCTGAATTCTACAAGGATGGTAAGTACGACTTGGACTTTAAGAACCCTAAGTCTGATCCATCCAAGTGGTTAACTGGTAAGGAATTAGCCGCTTTATACGGTGAATTGATCAAGGAATACCCAATTGTCTCCATTGAAGATCCATTCGCTGAAGATGACTGGGATGCATGGACCCACTTCTTCTCCACTGTTGACATTCAAATTGTCGGTGATGACTTAACTGTCACCAACCCAATCAGAATTAAGACTGCCATTGAAAAGAAGACTGCCAACAACTTGTTGTTGAAGGTTAACCAAATTGGTACCTTGACTGAATCCATTCAAGCCGCTCAATTATCTTACGATGCCGGTTGGGGTGTCATGGTTTCCCACAGATCTGGTGAAACTGAAGATACTACCATTGCTGACTTGGTTGTTGGTATCAGAGCCGGTCAAATCAAGACTGGTGCTCCAGCTAGATCTGAAAGATTAGCTAAGTTGAACCAAATCTTGAGAATTGAAGAAGAATTAGGTGACAAGGCCATCTACGCTGGTTCTAAGTTCCACAATGCCGTTAACTTATAAGCGAAAGACTTTTTTTTATATTAATTAGCTTTTTATGTATAATGTGACGACGACGACTCACCTCTTTTTTTATCTTTACTCTCTCTCTCTGTTTGAATTTATATTTTTTTATGATTTTCATTGCATGGACGATGGAATCCGGTAAATATTTTGAAAATTATTTCCTATCAGAATGGCGATTGATCGTCTTTGTAATTTAAAACACAAGTATAAATACACTTAATGATATATCTCTGCTTAAGGGGAGGTCATTGCTGCCTATCTATATATTTACTATTTACTATTTATTTAGTATTGCTGTGCAGCGAATGCAACCATCTAGATTTATCACTTTACACGACCTTTCTTTTTTTTGCGCTGCGCTCGTCTCGTCTGCCTTCTCTCTTCTCTCTCTTCACTTTGAAAATTTTATTGATTGGAAAGTGAAAATTTCTGGCCAACATGAATCAGTCATTAAGGAGAATTTGGATTGGAAATTTATACATAAATTTTATCCTTTTTTCTAAATTAGATATTCACTGTGTTTTTCAGTTTTGTGTAATAATCAAAAATGTCTGAAGAAAAGAAAGTTGAACAAGTTACTGAAACTTTACAGAAGACCTACTTGGATGAGGTCACTGGTGAACAAGTCTCCAAGTCCGAATTAAAGAAGAGACAAAAGTTAAGAGCCTTAGAAATCAAGAAGGCTGAAAAGGCTAAGAAGGCTGCTGAGACTGCTCCAAAGATCACCAAGAAGAAGGATGACTTGGCTAACTTGAACCCAAACCAATACTTTGATATCAGATCTGCCCAAATCAATGAATTAAGACAACCAGGTTCTAAGACCTCTCCATACCCACACAAGTTCCAAGTTGACACCAAGTTTAACGACTTTGTTGAGCAATACAAGGACTTGAAGAAGGGTGAAACCTTGCCAGATGTCACTGTCTCCATTGCAGGAAGAATCATGGTCAAGAGAGAATCCGGTTCTAAATTAAAGTTTTACAAATTGTCCGGTGAATCAATCGATTTGCAAGTTATGGCACAAGCTCAAGATGCCGATGGTGATTTCCAAGCTATGCATGAACTCTTGAGAAGAGGTGATATCATTGGTGTTGTCGGTTACCCAGGTAGAACCAACCCAGCTAAGGGTGGTGAGGGTGAATTGTCTGTGTTTGCTAGAAAGGTTATCTTATTAACCCCATGTTTGCACATGTTACCAACTGAGCACTATGGTTTAAAGGATCAAGAAGCCAGATACAGAAAGAGATATTTGGATTTAATTATGAACAAGCATACTAGAGATGTTTTTAGAGCCAGATCTAAGATTATTTCTTACATTAGAAATTTCTTGGACTCTAGAGACTTTTTGGAAGTTGAAACTCCAATGATGAACGTTATCGCTGGTGGTGCCACTGCTAAGCCTTTCATCACCCACCACAATGACTTGGACATGGATATGTACTTGAGAATTGCTCCAGAATTGTTCTTGAAGGAGTTAGTTGTCGGTGGTTTAGATAGAGTTTACGAAATTGGTAGACAATTTAGAAACGAAGGTATTGATATGACCCATAACCCAGAATTCACTACTTGTGAATTCTATCAAGCATATGCTGATGTTTATGATTTGATGGATATGACTGAATTATTGTTCTCCGAAATGGTTAAGTACATCACTGGTGACTACAAGGTTACTTACCATCCAGAAGGTAAGGATGGTGAAGCTTTAACTTTAGACTTCACCAGACCATGGAAGAGAGTCAACATGATTGAAGAATTAGAAAAGATATACGACAGAAAGTTCCCACCAGCAGATGAATTACACACTGCTGAAACTGGTAAGTTCTTAAAGCAAATCTTGATTGATAACAAGATTGACTGTACTCCACCATTAACCAACGCTAGAATGTTGGACAAGTTGGTTGGAGAAATTGAAGACAGTTGTATCAACCCAACTTTCATCTTTGGTCACCCACAAATGATGTCTCCATTGGCTAAGTACCACAGAGATATTCCAGGTTTATGTGAAAGATTTGAAGTTTTCGTTGCCACCAAGGAGATCTGTAATGCTTACACAGAATTGAATGATCCATTTGACCAAAGATCCAGATTCGAAGAGCAAGCTAGACAAAAGGATCAAGGTGATGATGAAGCCCAATTAGTTGATGAAACTTTCTGTAACGCTTTAGAATATGGTTTACCACCAACTGGTGGTTGGGGTTGTGGTATTGATAGATTGGCTATGTTCTTGACTGACTCTAACACCATTAGAGAAGTTTTGTTATTCCCAACCTTAAAGCCAGATGCTTTTGCCAAAGGTGAAGAAAAGGAAGAAAACTAATGCAAATAATATCTCCCAATTTCTTTGTTTTATCCTGTTAACTCCTTTATACATATTTAATTATTTGTTTGTTTTAAATTTATCATGTTTCATTCTCGCTTGGTAAAACTGTAGTAGTAAAGCGATTCCATGTCTACGACAATTAACCTACAGTCACTACTGTTCTCACCTACTTGGCTTTAGAAGAGTATAACGGGCTCAGCGACGAAACATAGAAAGATAAGAGGAAAGCGAAGATTGCAAAAAGATGGAAGAAACTTCTGCTTCCTAACGATGAAAGAAGCAAAAGAGTCAACGAGTATAAGTTAGAAATGTCAAAAGCATGTGCCAGATTTTAATTATGAGGTATTACAGTACAACATGGATCACATAAGTGAAGTGATCAAAATCTCATCAAGTGATTATATCAGTGTTTTCAACGGAGACCCTAATAAATGCAAGGGTATTAAGAATGATGTTATCAAAATACTTGATTTCACTACAATATCTACTTTTTATTGTCACAGTGATTCCTCTAAAGGGAGTCTACTTTTGAAGAATTTGAAAATACCTGTTCTGGACGGTTTGCAAATGAACGAGAAGCTTATAGAAGAATAAGTGAGTATAATTTGTAACACCCTGAGGAACAAATGCATGCTCCTAAGTTCATTGTATTCATTTATTTGCTCTCCCTAACTTGAAATTTTAGGATATTATCTTGCTATTGAAGCATATTGGTTGTGAATGGTGTAAAGATATCCTCTGTGTCGAAAAGTAAATAGATCTTAAATGCACGTGAGAAATAGAAAGATTTGTAGTATATATATTATGTTATATTATAATGTTTCATGTTAAAATATTAAAATTATAGGTAGGTTAAGCTTTCCATTCTTCATCCCGTGGCAAAACTGCGTGGGAAGATTTAAGGATATATAATCTACATAGTTTAACCGGCTCTGAAGGGCCCATAAAAATCCACACGCAAATAGTTTTTCCGAAATAATCCGTTGAACAATGTCGTGGGCCTAATAAGTGGGATGGTCGATGAGCGGTGAAGCTTAAAAAACTCAACAGGGGGCATATCGGAGCGGAGTTTTCTATACAATATAATACATAACACATAATTTGTTCCTGTATTGTGATACTTATTGAAGAAATCAACAAATTCACAACTGAATCACTAAACCAGAGGTGTCGGGTCAAACATTTCCAATTGTCTTCACTATAAAAACATCTCGATTGCCAACTTTTTTTTCTTTCAAAGCTTCATAGTTCCAAATCTATTTCTAAATGCTATTATCTTCGATTGATAAATCACAATTGACAGATTAATATTAGATAAAAGCTATGTCTCACGATAAAATTCCCTTAGGAAGATATATTTTTGAAAGATTGAACCAACTAGGTGTCAATACAATTTTTGGTTTACCTGGTGACTTTAACTTGGCCTTGTTGGACCACATAGATGAGGTCGATGGTGTCAGATGGGCAGGTAACGCCAACGAATTAAATGCATCTTACGCTGCTGATGGATATGCTAGAGTCAAGGGATTATCTTGTTTAATTACAACTTTTGGTGTTGGTGAATTGTCTGCCGTTAATGGTGTTGCTGGTTCCTTTGCTGAACACGTTCCAGTCATTCACATTGTTGGTGTCCCTACTGTCTCTGCTTCTAAGAGTAAGTTGTTATTGCATCATACATTAGGTGATGGTAGATATGATGTTTACAGTGGAATTTCTAAGGAAGTTACCCACCAATCAACTACTATAAATGACATATGTACTGCCACTGCTGATTTTGATAGAATGTTTAAGGCTGCCTATATTTCAAAAAGACCAGTCTACATTGCTCTGCCTTCTAACTTTGTTGAGGAAATGATTGATCCTACCCCTTTATTTACTCCAATTGATTTAACACTACCACCTAACGATCCAGATATTGAACAAGAAACTATTGAAATTATTATGAGATTGGCCGAGGCTGCACAAAACCCAATCATATTAGTTGATGCATGTGCCTTAAGACATGAAGTTAAAGAGTTGGTTGAGAACTTAGTTGATGCCACGCAATTCCCTATATTTGCCACACCAATGGGTAAATCCGGTATTTCAGAAGATCATCCAAGATTTGGTGGTATCTATGTTGGTTTACTCTCTAAGGAAGATGTCATTAATGCTGTGGAAACTTCTGATTTGGTTTTGTCTATCGGTGGTTTATTATCAGATTTCAATACTGGTTCATTCTCGTACCGTTATTCCACCAAAAATGTGGTTGAATTCCACTCTAACTACACGAAGATTAGAACAGCAACTTTCAAGGGTGCTAAGATGAGATTTATTCTTGAAAGATTAGTTGAAGAGTTACCTAAGGTGTTAGGTCATTACACTCCTGCTCCTTTACCAACATCACCTTTTGATTATAAATATATAACTGCCAACGACACAGATCCAATTACCCAACAGTACTTATGGAAACGGATCTCTACATTTTTCAAGCCTACCGATATCATAGTTTCAGAGACTGGTACATCGGCATTTGGTATCATTGAATCACATTTCCCTGGTAAGGTTATCGGTATTTCTCAGGTTCTTTATGGTTCTATTGGTTTTGCTACTGGTTGTGCTGCAGGTGCTGCATTTGCAGCGGAAGAGTTGGATCCAAATAGAAGAGTTATTCTATTCACTGGAGAAGGTTCATTCCAACTCACTGTTCAGGCTGTCTCTGACTGTTGTAGATGGAACTTGAATCCATATTTATTTGTCTTAAATAATAGTGGTTACACTATTGAGAAGATGATTCATGGTCCAACCAAAGAGTACAATAATATTCAACCATGGAACTATTCGAAGGTCTTGGAGTTGTTTGCTACCAACCATGTCTCAGAGTATATTAAGGTTTCAGATGTTCATGAATTCAATAGTGTTTTAACATCTGAAGAATTCAACGTTCCAGATAAAATCAGATTGATCGAGGTCGTGCTTCCAGAATTTGATTCTCCTCAAAACTTGGTTGAACAAGCAAAGCTTTCTGAAAGAATCAATGAATAAAGGGGTTCAGGGCCCACAGATGAACTAAATTTCTTTCATTTCTCAGTTCATTTACTAATTTTTAATATTAAAACATTTTGTTAACTATAATTATATAATCTACAGGCTTAAAACTTTATTGGTGAAAAAGTAAAAAAACAAATTAAAACTAAAATTAAATATTTATGTAAAATTAACAAAACATAAAGAGAGATATAATACAGCAAGGAAGGGATATTTGATAGGGGAAAGGTAAGTTGTGAGTTGTCTGATTATTTGATAATCTTGAGTTCACCTTTTCTTTTAAGTTCTAAAGCCTTTTTATAAGGAGGAGCAGTAGGCATTTGAACAGGATCTAAACTTGTTCTTTCAATGCTCTTCT
Source organism: Ambrosiozyma vanderkliftii (assembly GCA_003705225.2). Taxonomy (NCBI): domain Eukaryota; kingdom Fungi; phylum Ascomycota; class Pichiomycetes; order Pichiales; family Pichiaceae; genus Ambrosiozyma; species Ambrosiozyma vanderkliftii. The sequence goes on from PPHW02000008.1 coordinate 113,198, forward strand.
CCAATGTATATGTGGCATCGGAATCATAACTGGTAGTCAAGTCACCACAAGCTATAAATGGGGCAACTTTTCTTTCTTCAATATCGAATTTCAAATCGTCGTGAAGCTTGGGTCTTCCTATTTTCATTTCTTGCACAAATTCCTCTGTGGATAAGTCCGGATTTAGAGTTGGTGTCCATCCTGCTCTTGGTTTATAACCCAAGCAGACAATAAACGATTCCAGAGATGTGCCTCTTGATGATCTAGGTTTGGCACAAATGACCTTATCAAACAATAGTCCCAATTGACTATATAATAAATCAATGTCTCTTCCTCTGAAAATTTTAGCAACAAATGATCCGCCTTCTTTCAATATGCATGTAGCCAATTGTAAAGCACTTAAAATTAACTGAGCCTGGATATACTCATCCAAATCATGTAACCCAGTAACATCCGGAGCACCATCTGAGCAGACAAAATCTGCCTTTTCACCTTCAAAGATCTCAAGGATTTTTTCCAAGGTCTTTGGGTGAGTGATATCCGCTTGTAATGTAATCACATGGTCAATAGGGGACATGGGCTGTAAATCAACAGCCACAATCTTGGCTTCAGCATTTTCATTATCTTTGAATATTTCACGACTCAACACTTGTGACCATGAACCTGGTGCAGCACATAAATCAACCACCCTTTTAACATCTTTGAAAAGTTCAAACTGTTCATTCAACTGTAAAAGTTTGAAAGCAGATCTAGCTCTCCAGCCCTCTTCTTTTGCCTTTCTGTAGTATAAGTCTCTTTTATCCTTACTACTCTTTCCCATATTCGATTTCCTGAGTTTTTTTTCGATGAGGGTTACCAATTCTTTTACTGATTCTAATTGTTAGTTTATATGCTATTCCGGAATTATAATTAGCTAAATAAATATTAAAAAAAAGAATAAATATAGAGCAAGAAAAAAAAATTTTAAACGCTGTCATTTTTCACTCATGTGACAGTAATAACTTTTTTCCAATTTTTTCAACAACCTTCAATTAAATTTGGAGTTTAATTGGAAGATGGGTAAAAAAAAACCAAGATTGAAGAAGACTACGTGGGTAAACTTCACTTTATACCAAGACAATATAGAAATCACGTTTGATAATGTTGAAACTAGGATTCAGAGCAAATGTGAGGTTAGCAACCTCCATTCCAGTGAGATCTACTAGAATGTTTTCCTCCTCTATAATATCCCACCACGCTGCTCCAGCAGATGACAAACCAGCACAAAACAATGAATCACAACCAAAGAAAGCAAGTAATAATAAACTATCACCAGAATTAGAACAGGAGCTAGAAGAACTAGTGGAACTTAAACTATCGGCCACAGAAATACCTCAAGTTGATGAGCAAAAGCTGACCAAGGCTTCTCTTATAAATGCTTTTAACGAATACAAACCAAAACTAGTTACTGAAGAAAGTGTTATCCCAGGTTCAAACAGACCAATTCCAATTAATGCTGAATTAAATTATTATGCTCCTCTAAAGCATGAAGTGAAATATGGTCACTTGAAAGCTGAGGTTACCTTTAGATGTTTTGATCCAAGAAACTTGGAATTCTTTTCTGATTTCGCTTTAAGAGCAGCATATTACATGGGTTTACCAGCCACGGGACCAAAGCCATTACCAGTTAGAAGAGAAAGATGGACTGTCAACAGAGCTCCTTTCATTAATGCTAAATCCAAGGAAAATTATGAAAGAAAAACATATGCAAGATTAATCAAAATTTGGGACTCTGATTCAGAAGTTGTTGATTTATGGTTAGGCTACATCAAGAAGAACTCTGTTTGGGGTGTTGGTGTTAAAGCACACATGTATATTCAAGAACCACTCTCTATCTCTTCAGCTATGGAGAAATTACCAGAAGGTGAAAAGGTTATGACTGACTTGACGTCTACTTTAGACACATTGACCAAGGAGCAACAAAACCCAGTTGCCAAGAGAGTTCTTGAATTACTAGAAGACCCAGCTTTTGCTAAGCATTTAACTCCAGCTGAGTTGGACCAAGTTAAGGCTAAGGCTCTTTCAAAGTAAACATAATTCTGATCAACTCATATATCAATATGCATGTACATAAAAATTAATTTTACAGCTTTTTGTTCTGTTTTGTATAAAACTAAAATATAACTTTCATTATAACAAATAAATATATGGTGTCTAAGGAAGATCAAAAGGTTAACCGTACATATCCCAACCTTCCTCTTCCTCTTCACTATCAGGAGGTAGTTCGATCTTCTTCTTTGTAGTAACATCAAATCTGCACAGAGGGCAAGTCTTGTTGATTTTCAACCACGGTCCAACACAATCTAAATCAAAACAGTGTTTATCGTCACAGGGTAGTCTGACAATTAATGGATATTCTTGTTCATGAAATTCATTAGTGCATATAGGACAACATTTATCCATGTTTATCTTTTTGATAGGAACCCTTTCTAAAGTATCCAAAAATCCATCATCGACGGCGTTGCTTGATCCATCCATATTTGAATCCACAATCATTGCATTGACATCTTGTAAAATTCTCAAATCTGGAAGAGAAGCATTTGAATTTGATTCAATATACTGGGATAGAACTTGTTGCATCAATGTTTGTAGCATTTGTCTATTTGCTCCATTTGATTGCGAGTCCGATAAGAAATGTTCCAAGTTTCTCAGAGAGCTATTCGCCTGTTGTTGTGGTGACATATTTTGTCCTTGTTGTGGCACAGTTTCAGATGTTGTTCCAGTTGCCTCTATATTATGTTCATCTTGATAGGTCGACATCTTTGGTATTACATGTATTTCATTTGTCCATTTAAGTGAAGGCAAATGAAAAACTAAACGGAGTAGCAAAAACTTGGTGCCATCTTCTGAAATATTCTCAAGGCATATAAGTATATGCGAACTCAAAATATTTTTTTATTCACTAAGACATATATATATATCTGTGTCACTATTCTATTGACTTTCCTGGATTAATTATTTATTTGTGGCCGTCATTATTATTAGTTAATTTATTCATTATGAAGATGGATGAACATACATTCACGATATATGCCTCGATTGGATTGATTGTTGGAATATTTTTAACTCTCCGATTAATCTATGTGTTACCTGCAACTTCTAGATCACAACGAAAGGCAGAGCTATTATCTGATGATGAGATCAAAACAAAGCAAGAGTCAATGAAAAATGGCAAACAGAAGAAAATTTTAATACTACTTGGATCAGGAGGACACACTGGTGAAATGATCAGAATTCTAGCGCAGTTCAATAGCTTGAAATACAACGATAGAAGATATATAATTTCTTCTGGTGATTCTACATCTCTGTTGAAAATAAAGGATTTTGAGCAAGATGAATTAAACCCAGACACCCAATGTATTCTGCTTCCCAGAGCCAGGGGAATTGGTGATGGTAAGCTTATAGCTCTGATCAAAACATTGTATTCCTTCGCAATAACGTTGTCGAAATTGTTTCAACTGTGCTTATCCAGGAACTTGCCAGATTTTTTCCTCTGTAATGGTCCTGGAACAGCTATTCCTATTGCATATATCTTATTCATATTCAACTATCTAGGGTTATCTAATACCAAGATAATATATGTGGAAAGTTTAGCAAGAGTTAATAAGCTAAGTCTGACTGGTCTCTTAATCATGCCTATTACCGATAGATTTTTAGTCCAATGGGAACAGTTAGCTAGAAAGTACAGACGTTGTGAATACTACGGAATATTAGTGTGAAACAACCAGTATTTTAATGTTTTCATTTTTCGTTTCATCTATGAATTAATAGTAATAAATAGTTAATAATAGGAATACATATATATATAATTTTCTACACACACAAAAATACCAATTTGTTCATACCCTTTGCTTATAATTCTAAATCCATTTTTAAAGACTTGTAGTTTTGAGACTTGCCTGGGGCAGAAACTGTTGCTTTTAGTTTCTTGCTTGAGTGGTTGTCTTTATTTGTAGCCGTTTCAAGGTCTTGCTTATCCTTTCTTTTAGTTCCATTGACCTTTTCCAAACATTTAATCATTTGTTTCTTGACAATTTCTGCAATTTTTGATAACTCAGGATTCGTGAAATCACTACCACTAATGATTAATCTTCTTGACCAAACGACTCTGATTGGAACCTTATTATCAAGTAGCACTAAGCAGGGGCCCTCTTTATCCTTTTCTGTCTTTTGCAGAGAAATGATCTTTTGAGCAGCAGCCTCAGCAGTGGCCCTGGTATTAAACTCCACATATCCAAATCTTCCTCGTCCATTTGCTGATACCGTCTCAACCTTTTTAGAGCTGGAACATTCATCGACTAATTCTGTGAAATATTGTTTTATTAGATAGTTTGGCGTTGTATTTGTTAATCCGAATATGAAAAATGTTTTGATGCTTGGATTTTGTGGTGGGTTATGCAGATTCCCATTAAATGGTAAGTTTTTGCATAATTTCAATGCCTCTTTGTTCGAAATCTGAACATCTTTGTTGTTTTCCTTGTGATGCTGTTTTCCAGTAGTATGTTGTTTTCCTGTAGTGTCATTTTTCGTATCGGCAATCTTCGATAGTTTTGTCAATAATTCCTTTGCATCTTGTTGTCGTTTCAGTGACTCGTCATGAAGTCCCTTCTCTCCTAATTCCTTGTATTTTCTATCTAACTGATTGGCGTTATATCTTTTAGCAACCTCATTCTTAGGCACGGAGTCAGAGTTCAGTAATGTCTTAGTACCAGCGAGCTTTAGTAGCTGATCTCTTGTAACCAGATCTATTCCATACGTCAAATCAAGCATGCATGATTGACAAACATTCTTAGACCTAGCGCAAGTCAAGCAAATAACAGTTTTCTTAAATGTCTTTGAACCCTTCTGTGGTGCCCATTTAAACACTGTGAATGGCCTGGTGCATAATTTGCATTCTGCACCATTTCTCTCCCTGATCATTTCAACATATGGATTCGAGCCAAGGCAGCTATCACAGACTGCTGGCATATTATCAGCCATATTACTCATTCTATTCCGTGTAATATTTGATATTGTAGAAAAATTAAAGTAAGATGAAAACCTTTCTTTTATGAAGTGGTTTTTAGTAATTAATGAAACATGTATATTTGAATAGAAAAATTTACATACGAAGAGGCTGAAAAAAAGTCCGCCGGCGAGACGATCGACTAATAACGACCCACACTTTCATTGGGGAAGACACTGAATGCAGTACTTAATACAAGACAACAGAAAGGTCTATTACCTTTAACATTTAACGTTTAAAACACTGAAATACATCAAAACTTTATGTAACTTTATGTTTATATAAATCTGAGAAGTCTCTGATGTGCTATACTTTACCGGAATTTCTTATTTTGCACCTAAAATCTCAATTTTGAACTTTCTAAATACTGATTGATTTACGGGATTAACATTTCAATTAAAAATTCTATCCCCACTCTCAAAATGATCTCCTCAATATATATATATTAGAAATATGGATCTCATTTAGTCTCATCCCACTAAAATACAGAAAAACGAAGCAACATGAAGTCTAGGAAATTCTCTCTTTGAAATAGGGATAGGCGCAATGAACTGGTTCATTTCGGTGTAAGGATGAGCTGCCAAATTTTTCTATTTATAAATCACCCAGATCTAGTTTCATCTGATTTATCATGAAGTGTTTCCTTTTTACTCTACTGTTTCCTCCTCTACTTTGTCAGAAATATTCAATTAATTAAATAGAATATCATAAATATCAATACAATGAGTGGAAATAACCACGAGAGACCAGAATTCAATGATGAGTTACTTAAGGGTGCTAAAATTAAGATAGGGGACAAGACATTTTCTCCAAACAATCCAAGACTACGCCATCCTCATAATGTTGTGATACATCCTCATAACGAAGCACATCCAGCCAACCAACCACATTTGCAATCAAATTCTGGTGGTTTGTTACAAACAGGTGACCACAGACCCCAAACTAACGTCCAGAAACCTCCTAATCACTCTGCTGCTCATCCTCCTCCTCCTCCTCCTCCTGGTGATAAGCCAGGGCAATCAAAACATGATTTTTAAAATAGTCGATCTTCTACTTTTCTCTTTTTTTTTCTAATTATAGCGTCTTATATCTTAATAAATAAAATATATTCCCGGATTCCAAATATAAACGGTATCCAGTAACTTATAATGCATTCTTAATTAATATATTCCTTGGATTAGTTTTATTTGTAACATGAGTCGGATGAATTGAATCTGCGAGATGAAGCTCTTACATAAAAAAAAATATTTTTTTTATTATTTTTTTGAAAAACTTTTTTTTATCAGTTTTCCAAATAACTTGTTTTGCATACTCCATGTCTATAAAGACTACAAAGTTCATTCATTATCTACAAATAACTAGATCCTAAGATCAATTTAATAAATAAATATCATTTTTTTAAATCCAACATCCTATGTATATTATATGACAAGTTTTGTTAAGTTCCATTCCACATTAAGTCAAATTAACAATTTTAAAGTTTTTAAGAAGATACGATTCTTATCCACTATGTCTACTACTAGTACAACAACCGATACAACCTTGAAAGGGGAAAATAAAGATGCAATAATAGAAAGAAAGCTTACTGGCAGGGAATTATATGAAAAATTGAACAGACCAACAAAAATTGTTGCTCCAATGGTTGATGGATCTGAGCTAGCATGGAGAATAATATCTAGAAACTACGGTGCAGAACTATGCTACTCACCAATGATGCATGCAAGACTCTTTGCCACTGGAGCTAAATACAGGGATCAGTTCTTTGGTCCATTAGATGGAAAAGAAGGTTTAGACAGACCACTGATTGTCCAATTTTGCGCAAATGATCCTGACATTTTACTTGAGGCTGCAAAACATGTGGCTTATAGATGTGATGCTGTGGACATCAATCTAGGATGTCCTCAAGGTATAGCCAGAAAGGGTCATTATGGTTCATTCTTGATGGATGAGTGGGATTTGGTTTACAAATTAATTAACAAATTGCACACGAGTTTGGATATCCCAGTTACTGCAAAGATTAGGGTCTTTGATGACTGGAATAAGTCATTAGATTATGCTAAGATGTGTCTCAATGCGGGTGCCCAGTTTTTAACCGTTCATGGTAGAACAAGAGATATGAAGGGACAGATGACAGGATTATCTAACTGGAAACTAGTGAAGTTTTTGAGGGACAACTTACCAGAAGGTACAGTATTCTTCTCTAATGGTAACATATTATACCCTGACGATGTTCATAGATGCATTAATGAAGTTGGATGTGATGCTGTTATGTCTGCAGAGACTAATCTATGTAACCCCGGTGTGTTTTGGACAAAAACAGATGACAAGGATAAACAGTATCCTAGAGTGGATAAGTTTGTTAGAGAGTATTTTGAAATTGCCAAATCATGTGGTGACACGGGCGAATCCAAAAGATGTTTTAAAACCCATTTGTTTAAATCATTGAGGAACTTTCTTCCTGTTCATACAGATATAAGGGCTGAAATTGGAAAGTTACATAAAAATAACAGTTGGGATGAAATTGAAGAAGTTGTCAAACTAATAGAAAAAGCCGTTGATGCCATTTTTAAAAAAGATGATATTGAGGAATCAGATGTGATTAAGGTCGGTGACGTCGAGGATTGGGGTGGTAGATACAGAGAAGTCCCTTACTGGAGATTACAACCTCATTTCAGAAGAGTGGATGGTGTTGAAGGAAAAGAGGTTGTCAAAGAATCATTGAAAAAGATTAATGAACTCAACTCTGAGCAAGAACAGCACAAAAAAAGAAAAGCAGAAGAATCCACCGAAGAGGAATCTGAGTTGAAAAGATCATCTAAATAATGTGTCTATATAGTTATATACTGATTCTTTCATTAAATAAATATTACATTTATATACATATATATATATGGAGCAGATGACATGCATATTACATGTAGAGTTGTTAGCGTGAGATTTCCTCGCACTAATGATTCTTTTTTTTTCACTCGGTCAAATATATAATGTTAACCAGTGGAACTAGTATATTACTTTTACTGTAGCATAACCCCAAACGAAAAGACCTAGTTATCTAACATTCAACATATAGAAGATGCTTATGCATGGTAATATTACACGTTCATTCTGCTTTCTTGGAAAGAGACGATTCAGTTCTTCTTATATAAGAAATTTTCAAGAGAAAGAAACTATATCAAAATCAGTCAGAGATTTGTTATCTACATATCATGTTGATATTAAAAGAGAAGACTTTGAAAATGATCTCAAAGAACCACTGATCAAGCAACTGTACAAAAGAGGATTGATAGAAACTTGTGTGAACGAAGAACAATTGATTAAGGATTTAGAAACGAAGACTTTAGGTCTCTACTGTGGAGCCGACCCAACTGCCAAATCATTGCATCTAGGTAATCTATTACCTTTAATGGTGTTACTTCATTTCAACATTAGAGGCCACAATGTGAATCCATTAATTGGAGGTGCTACTGGTGCTGTTGGTGATCCATCTGGAAGAACAACCGAAAGAGACATTATGGCTCAAGAAACCAGATTAACTAACATTCAAAGAATTTCCGAGCAATTAATTAGTTTTTTTACTAAAGGTATCGAGTATTCTGTCACCAGAAACCCATTAATCGAAAAGAATAAAACTGGAACTCAAACTTTAAGAAACAATTTTGATTGGTGGAAAAATGTCGGAATGCTTGACTTTCTAGCCAGATATGGTAGATACATCAGAGTCAATCAAATGTTGTCCAGAGACTCAGTGAAAAACAGATTAACTTCTGAGCAGGGTTTAGGCTTTAATGAATTCACATACCAGATTCTACAGGCTTTTGACTTCTATCATTTGAATAAAGAATTAGCTGTTGATATCCAAGTTGGTGGTAATGACCAATATGGTAATATTGTCGCAGGTATCGACCTAATCACTAGAATGAAAAAACAAGAAAACTATAATACTGATAAAGAATGTTATGGTTTAACCGTTCCTCTATTAACAACCTCAAATGGCGTTAAGTTTGGTAAGAGTGCCGGTAATGCTATTTTTATTGACAAGGAATTGACACCATCATACAATATTTACCAATTCATGTTCAATACCACTGATGAAGATGTTCAAAAGTTTTTATACAAATTCTCTCTACTACCAACCCAATTGATTGATAGAATTGTTGACTCCCACAATGCTAACAAGAAACTAAGAATTGGTCAAAAGGTTCTTGCCATTGAAATGTGTGACTTGATCCATGGAGAAGGTGAAGGCTACAATAATTTCATTATCAGTGAAGTGCTTTTCAGTAAGGAAAGTTACACCAATTTCAAAGCTGATGAGATATTACACGCTTTTGAATTGCAGGATATGGTTACAGTTATTCCAAAAGCCGAGTTAGCCACTACAAACATCGGTGACCTCATTTATAAAGTTGCAAAAGGTTCTAGGTCAAAATCTGAATTTAAGAGAATGATAACTTCTGGGTCTGTTTATGTTGGAAACAATAAGAAGAATAAATTCACATCCTTCACCGACCTTATAGACACCGAAAGACATGTGATTGAAGATAAATTGTTACTATTAAGGGCCGGTAAGCAATACTACGTGATAAGAATTGTTTAGTAGTATCATTTTACGCTGTATAAACTTGTAAATATTAATTAAATAGGAGAAGTCATTAATGTACATAGAAAAGATTTTATAATGATGATGATGTGAATAAATAAATTACCTGTACACAGAGATGTCAAATTGTTAAACTAACGTCCAATACCTTTGCTGTGTCTGAACAACTTCATACTTATCCAGGATATGACACACCATATCCATATGACAGTGAAGCTAAGGAAAAAACAATAGACATAGTAGTTTTCAATTATATTATCCTGTGATTTTAATATTTTTGAGATCTTTAAAATAACTTGGAGGAACAAATTATCAGAGGAAAGTGGACTAAATTCAAAACACCAACTCCAAACGTTGAACACAGAACCGATTCCAACGATAAAAGTTAACCAAGTTATCACTAATATTATAACTCCATATATTTTCAGCTTGTATTGGTATTCTTGTAGAACAATGGCATCGGCATGAGAAGACGGTGATGCTCTGCGATTGAATATTATTTTAGGTCGATAGTGAGCAGAGTGGGTGTTTCTATGTTTGAGAATTCTAACTGGATCTTTATCTATATCCCCATTCATTGTTTTAGAGATGAAACATATAGATATACGATTTCACGAGTATAACTGTAGATTAAATGGTCAATTGAGAAAACAATGTTATTTAAGAAGGTTAACTTATTATAATGAATAGTTTTTTTTCCCACAATGTTTACGTTTAGCGAGCGCATTCTTTTAATGACGTGTATCAAAGGTAAAGTTTATCTCGGGCTTAAAGTTATGTGTTTTAATGGTATCAAACAATCCAACTAAGTAATCACACAAGTCAGAATCAAACATCCAATGCCCGGCCTATCAATAGCAGAAAGGAAACAGAAAATAAAGCAGTTATCAAATGACCTAACAGCAAGTTTTGTCAAGGAAAGAAAACAATACTTAATTAATTTGCTTAAAAAGTTGGCAATTGACCAAAGCCTGAAACAAGCTCTGTCAAGTAACAGTTTTTTCCGTGAGGTCAACCACCTGACACACCAAATGGAGAAATATGAAAATCCGGTATCACAAAGTGCAGTCCTTGACGTGATTCTGGATTCTCCTGTATACACTAGAGTTAGTGAAATTGAACAATCAGAAGAATTTAGAAAAGACGGCCTTGATTACACTGATCATTTAGTGCAACAACTGCTTAAATGGTTTAAGGAGGACTTTTTCATTTGGGTTAATAAATTAGATTGTGAGAATTGTGGGAATAAAGATCAAGCTAAGATAACTGGTTTACCTGGTGTAGCTGGATACAGTAGAGACCATATAGAGGGTAGAGCAGGTAGAGTTGAAAAATACAGATGTGAAATTTGTGGTAAGGTTTATGAGTTTCCAAGATATGACAATCCAGAGATGTTATTGAAAACAAGAAAGGGACGATGTGGAGAATGGGCAAACTGCTTTACATTGATTTTAAAATCTCTAGGGTTGAAGGTTAGATATGTATGGAATTTGGAAGATCATGTCTGGTGTGAATATTACTCAACAAATTTGAAAAGGTGGATTCATTTAGATCCATGTGAAAATTCCTATGATAACCCTCTTTTATATAATAAAGGGTGGGGAAAGAAGATGTCCTACGTCTTTGCCGTATCTGAACACTATATACAAGATGTTACCGATAGATACATTGATCCAGAATCCAACAACAAAAATCCTAGAAATAAAGCCAGTGAATCCGATTTAAACAAATTCCTTTCCTTTTTAAATTCAACTAGCTTTTTAGACCTGAAAGACGATAACGAATTTTTGGAAGTAACATCCAACTATATGAACGATTACAAGGAAAGACATGGAAGGATAGTTCAAACAACAAGTGATGTCATGAAT